>JAULUF010000084.1:840000-897500 GCA_031834385.1 Semotilus atromaculatus
GTGGAGGCGGGGCTCATTTGCATATTCATAGAACCGTGCATACTAAATGAGGCAAGGGTGTCGAGTTACATTCAAGATATTTTAAGGCATTAAGGATTTTTTTCCCCAAATTTTTGATTTTTTTTTTTACATTTGTTGTTTTGGTGATCAAAGATGAGTTTTAAGTGATAAAATGATGGACTACAGGGGGACTTTAAGAGGCGTCACTGACTTAGTGTTTCAAACCACTGAAGGCTTATAAAACCATTGTGTCCTTGATGAACAAGATGCTTGTCATGTAATCTGACTGTACATGTAATGTCTGTGGTGTGTGATGCGTCTGTGTTCAGGAGTGAAGGGCCCGTGGAGCCCGTGGTCCGAGTGTTCGGTTCCCTGTGGCGGCGGGTACAGGAACAGAACCAGAGGCCCGGTGCGGACTCACGGGACGCAGCAGCAGTTCAGCGCCTGTAACCTGAAGCCCTGCGGTGAGTCTCCGGCCTTCTCGTGGCTGTCAAAATAAAGGTCAAACAAATAAAAACTGAAACGGAGCTAAACCTGAAAAATTTTAATATTTTAAACCTAAAAAGTAATATTTAACAAACAAAAAAACAATTACAAAAATTAATTTTTTTATATTTACCCACAATTAAAAATGTGAAAATACAAAAAAAATTGATGTATTATTTTAATTAAAAAAAAATAATAAAAAAAGTATTTAAATGTTATTAATAATAATAATTATATATATAGGTATATATTATAAATACACAAAACACTGTTCCAATTAACAGTGTTTCAAATAAAAGTCCCACTTCCGACACATGCCAATAATTAAAAGCCAAATTTCGGCTGATATATCGGTCAACACCACTAATGACCACCTCATCTCCATCTCTGTGATCTCAGGTAATGGACACGCTTGTACGAGCGGTCAGGAGTGGGCCGTGTGTGTGAGAGATGAGCTGTTGTGTTCGGATCTGGGCTCGGACGTCCAGAGAGATAGCAGCTGCCACCCGGGCTGCCAGTGTCCTGACGGGTCGGCCCTACAGGTGTGTGTGTGTGTGTGTGTGTGTCTTTCATTATATATATTTGTTATGTCTTTATTTCTGACTGTATATCTATGTGTGTGCGTGTGTGTGTATGTGTATGTGTATGTGTATGTGTATGTGTATGTGTATGTGTATGTGTGTGTGTGTGTGTGTGTGTGTGTGTCTTTCATTATATATATTTGTTATGTCTTTATTTCTGACTGTATATCTATGTGTGTATGTCTATGCGTGTGCGTGTGTGTGTGGCCTGGTAAACCCTACGTTATGGGGACAAAATGTCCCCACAAGGATGGCAATATCCGAAATCCTTGTTCGTGTGGGGACATTTTTTGGTCCCCATGAGGAAATCAGTTTATAAATCACACTAAGTGATGTTGTTTGAAAATGTAAAAATGCAGAATGTCTCCTGTGATGGGTAGGTTTAGGGACAGGGGCAGTGTGTGTGTGTGTGTGTGTGTGTGTGTGTGTGTGTGTAAGGGGACAGAATATACAGTCTGTACAGTATAAAAATCATTATGTCTATGGAAAGTCCCCATAAAACATGAAAACACAACATGTGCGTGTGTGTGTGTGTGTGTGTGTGTGTGTGTGTGTGTCAGGATGGCGAGTGTGTGTCTCTCCCGCTCTGTCTCTGTCATGTAGACGGAGAGCTGCACAAACCCGGAGCCACGGTCACCAGAGACTGCAACAACTGGTAAAACTTCACAAAACCATATAGATATATCATTTAAAAGATAAGTCATTTTATTTTAAAATAATTATTAATAACTTTTCAAAATGCATTTACATATATATATTTATACATGCAGTGTATTATATAATTGTTGTTTAATGGATGTTAAAAAATTTATATAGAATTATTTAATTATTAAAAGTCTTAAAAACTATTTTAAACAATTTAATTTAATTTATAATAGAATAAATTTTTAATCATTATTTTGTAAATACATTTAAAATGTTAATATATTTTATAGATAGATATAATGCCTTTTTTTAAAGTCTTCAAAACTTTGAAAACATAAGAAATTGACTATTTTATTTTATATATTATACTTATATATTGTATTATGCGTTTGACAATAACACATATATGAATGTAAAATTGCATATACGATGTTAATATAGTTTATAGATTATTAAAAATCATTAATAAATATGTTTTACATATAAAGATATTCTGTTTGTTTTAATTAATTATTAATAGATTATTTGTATTATGCATTTAACAATAATACATAAACTAAGAATATGAAAATATGTGCTTTATTCATAATGTTTTATTCCCGCAGCACATGTGAATCAGGGAAGCTGGTGAACTGTACGAGTGTGGAGTGTGACGGTAAGATGTCTGTGTGTGATTGTGTGTGTGTGTGACTCTCTATATCTGTGTGTGTGTGTGTGTGTGACTCTCTATCTCTCTCTGTGTGTGTGTGTGTGTGCGTGCATGTGTGTGTGTGAGACTCTCTATATCTCTCTCTCTGTGTGTGTGTGTGTGTGTGTGTGTGTGAGACTCTCTATATCTCTCTCTGTGTGTGTGTGTGTGTGTGTGTGGGTGAGACTATATCTCTGTGTGCGTGTGTGACTCTCTCTCTGTGTGTGTGTGTGTGTGTGTGTGTGTGTGAGTGAGACTCTCTCTCTCTCTGATTGTGTGTGTGAGACTCTCTCTCTCTGATTGTGTGTGTGTTGTTTCAGTGGATGGCGGCTGGTCATCGTGGACTCCGTGGGGTGTGTGTTCTGTGTCGTGTGGCGCTGGTCTTCAATCGCGCTATCGCTTCTGTACTGACCCGGAGCGAGCTGGGAGCGGACTTCCCTGCGCCGGGTCGGACCGCGAGGACAGAGTGTGTGTGTCAGCGCCCTGCAGCAGTGAGTGACACACAGCCACTGAACAAAAGACAATCACACATCATGACGATGTCGAACTTACTGAAAGATTATATAAAAACAAAGAACAACTGAAAACGGGGGCTATTAACATAGGAACACACTAAACGAGATAATTAACAAGACACAGGTGAAACACATGAGGGCACGTCAGAAACCATGGCAACTAATGAGCTGACACTGGAAACTGAACCGGGAACAGTGTGAACAGCATGTGAGATTGGTTTGACTGTTGTGTGCTGTAGGAGACGGAGGCTGGAGCGTCTGGGCGTCCTGGACCGACTGCAGTAAGTCGTGTGGGGGGGGCGTGAGGAGCCGCAGGAGGGACTGTGATCAGCCAATCAGAGGAGGAGATGGAGACTATTGCGAAGGACTGGGAACTGAAGTCACTACGTGTAACACTGACCATTGTCCAGGTGTGTGAGTGTGTGAGTGAGTGTGTGAGTGAGTGAGTGAATGAGTGTGTGAGTGAGTGAGTGAGTGAGTGAGTGAGTGAGTGAGTGAGTGAGTGAGTGAGTGAGTGAGTGTGTGTGTGTGTGTGTGTGTGTGTGTGTGTGTGTGTGTGATAGATGTTAACTCTGAACTCTGTCTGTAGTGTCTTCATGTTCACACGTGCCAGGAAGTGTGTTCAGCGCCTGTGGACCCTCGTGTCCGAGATCATGTGACGACCTCACTGTGAGTAAATCAATAAACCATTGAACAAATAGATAGACAGACAGACAGACAGATATACAGACGATGACAGATGATGACAACAGTGGTGCTGGTGTGTGTTCAGTTCTGTGAGTGGCGCTGTGAGCCGGGTTGTTACTGCACGGATGGTAAAGTTCTGAGCTCTGACGGGTCGGAGTGTGTGGAGAGAGACGCGTGTCTCTGTCTGGAGCTTCACACGGGACGACGAGTCCGACCCGGAGAGAGAACACCGTCTCCAGACGGATGCAACAACTGGTGAGAAACCACACATCACACACAGTTTCGACTGCATTCATTCAGATCATGTGACTCATATGTGATAGATCATGTAATTCATGTGTTTGATCATGTGACTCTTATGTGTTAGATCATGTGGTTCATACTGTATGTTTGATCATGTGACTCATATGTGTTTGATCATCTTCCAGCACCTGTAACGGAGGGAAACTCTCCTGCGGTGAACATCCATGTCCAGGTTTGTGTCATCAGCCCGTATTAATCTCAAACGTCTCTGAAGGGGTAAACTGTGACGTCTGCTTGTGTGTGTGTGTGTGTGTGTGTGTGTGTCAGTGAACGGCGGCTGGTGCGAGTGGGCCGACTGGACCCCGTGCTCGAAGACCTGTGGGCTGGAGTGGGTGTCCCGTTACAGGAGCTGCGCCTGTCCTGAACCCAGATCAGGAGGACAGCCGTGTTCAGACCAGCAGGAGGAACACAACGGACTGGGAGTCCAGATCCAGAGACAGCCGTGCCCATCCGTGTCCTTCTGCCCCGGTAACACACACACACACAGAACACACACCACATGCCCATCCGTGTCCTTCTGCCCCGGTAACACACTCACACACAGAACACACACCACATGCCCATCTGTGTCCTTCTGCCCCGGTAACACACACACACCCAGAACACACACCACATGCCCATCCGTGTCCTTCTGCCCCGGTAACACACACACACCCAGAACACACACCACATGCCCATCCGTGTCCTTCTGCCCCGGTAACACACACACACACAGAACACACACCACATGCCCATCCGTGTTCTTCTGCCCCGGTAACACACACACACACAGAACACACACCACATGCCCATCCGTGTCCTTCTGCCCCGGTAACACACACACACACACAGAACACACACCACATGCCCATCTGTGTCCTTCTGCCCCGGTAACACACACACCCAGAACACACACCACATGCCCATCCGTGTCCTTCTGCCCCGGTAACACACACACACACACAGAACACACACCACATGCCCATCCGTGTCCTTCTGCCCCGGTAACACACACACACACAGAACACACACCACATGCCCATCCATGTCCTTCTGCCCCGGTAACACACACACACACAGAACACACACCACATGCCCATCCGTGTCCTTCTGCCTCGATAACACACACACACACACAGAACACACACCACATGCCCATCCGTGTCCTTCTGCCCCGGTAACACACACACACACAGAACACACACCACATGCCCATCTGTGTCCTTCTGCCCCGGTAACACACACACACACAGAACACACACCACATGCCCATCCGTGTCCTTCTGCCCCGGTAACACACACACCCAGAACACACACACAGAACACACACCACATACATTCTCTTTTATTTCAGTGAACTTTCAAACTATATAATCAGCAGTAGATAACATTTTTTTGATGCAACATTACATTTTGATATAACAAATATGTATTTAGAGACAAATTTCAGCATCTGACATCATTTTAAATACAAAAAAGATTAATCCTGCTTTTTCTTTTTTATATTTGTACAGTCCTCATAATTTAGATTATTATGATTATGACTTTTGATTATGATTATGCGATCAATCTCTTCCATCCTGTGTGTGTTTTCTGAAAAGTACAACATTTTGTTGTTATTGCGAGTGTACAAATAAAAGTAGAGCCTTTATGGTTTCGGATGATGTCTTACTCTTGTCTTGTGTGTGTGTGTGTGTGTGTGTGTGTGTAGTCCACGGCTCCTGGGGCTCCTGGAGCTCGTGGTCGGACTGTGACGTGTGTGTGGGTGTGTCTGTCCGGCTCAGGGTGTGTAACAGTCCTCCGGCTCGGTTCGGGGGTCTGTCGTGTCTCGGAGAGAGTCGTCAGACCCGCGGGTGCCATGACAACCTCACCGTCTGTTCAGGTCAGCATAATGCATAATCATTCCTTACACACTCCTGTTTTAGCAAATTGCGCAAATTTTAATTGCGAATTGAAAATACGCCCAATGGAAACACGTCAATTTCGCTAAAACTCCCATATAGCGCAAAAAAAAGTTTTTACTCTCACATGAGGAGGTTTTTAGGGCAAATCGAAATAGAAATATTTCGCAAAAATGCAATGGAAACAGTTTTTGCGCATTTTCAGGTCACCTGACGTAGATGACGCGGTGTGTTTGGACAGAAGACGAGACAGAGTTCTTCATTAAACTCATAAAAGACAAAAGAGTTACAGGAATACTGGATTATAAACCACTAAGAAACGCCACACAGTTTATCAAGACCTGAAAACACCCGGAAACTCCTCATATGAGCCGCTCACAGTATAAGAGTCTTTCCTGGCCATTAATGCTTGGATAACACACACACACACACACACACACACACACACATCGCAAAAGTTTAGCTGAAATGTGTGCTGTAAAGCGCGTGACTCTGCTCATGTTCCAGCCTGTGGCGGTGGACAGCAGGAGTGGGCCTGTGGGAAGCCCTGTCCTCGCTCCTGCTCAGATCTGAACACACACACGGAGTGTGTGGACGAGCCGGGGTGCAGTCGGGCCTGTGGCTGTCCCGGGGACACACTGATGCAGGACGGGGTGTGTGTGGACCGAGAGCTGTGCCGCTGTTCCTTTCACAACATCAGCGCAGGTGTGCACACCTACAGAAGTTTACTATCGCTACTACACTATATTCTTATTTATTCATATTTTTATTAGTTTTTTTGTTATATTTTCCATTATAATTTAAATTTGGAATTTGTTTGTGTTTTAGTTGTTTTATACGTTTTGTTTTATTTCTGTTCTTTTATTTCCATTAATGCATGTTTATATATATATACAATATGTGTATATACAAATATTGTTTTAATATTATGTATATTTTTAGCTTTAGATAAATTTTCATCATGTGTGCTTTAGTAGTTTTTATTATTTTTTATTTAGTTTTAATCATTTAAGTTATTTAAGTTTAATAATTTTACTACTTCAACATTAGTTCTGTTATTCCTGTTTTAGTTTTAGTCAATTTTAGTTTAATCATTTTGTTTATTTAGTTTTTTTAGTTTTAATAATAATTTTACTACTTCCAACTTAAACTAAACAAAAATCAAAAATCACAAATATTTGATTTTGTTTCTGTTTACATTAAATTAACATCAATCAATGCATTTTTTTATTTTCATTTTTAGTTAATAATAGCACCACTGGTTTAAATAACTCTAATACATAAACTCACATAAATATACAGCTGTATAGACGCTGAAATGACGTGCACTCTCTCTTATGACACAGCTGGAATAAACTCGGGTAATGTTTCCTGGGAATGGCCGGGATCATCAGACTGGCAGCAAGCAAATCCAGGAGAGACCATCATCACGGACTGTCATAACTGGTATCATATTTGTGCATATGTAACGTGTGTAGTTAGTGAAGGCACTAGGCACTGACACAGATCTGTAATAGTTTGTTTCCGTGATGTTCTAGCACATGTGAAGCCGGTGCGCTGCAGTGTGACTCAGCTCCTGGATGCTCTGTCGACGGCAGCTGGAGCCAATGGGGTCGCTGGACAGATTGCTCCGCCCACTGTGGAGGCGGGGTTAGGTCGCGGACCCGTCAGTGCGATAACCCCCCCGCTCAGAGCGGTGGCAGAGAGTGTGTGGGCTCCGGCCGACAGCAGAAAGTGTGTAACACACACAACTGCACAGGTGAGGTGACCTTTCTCAAAGATGTGACCCTGGACCACAAAACCAGTTTTTTTAAACTTCCATTGATGTATGGTTTGTTAGGATAGAATTTGGGTGAGATACAACTATTAATCTGGAATCTGAAGATGCAAAAAAAATCAAAACATTGAGAAAATCTCTTTTAAAGTTGTGCATTTATGTTCACGATTTTGCTGCATTCACTTACAAAAATAAATGTTTAATATATTTACGGTAGGAAATTTACAAAATATCTTCATGGAACATGATCTTTACTTAAGATTCTGATGATTTTTGGCATAAAATCAAAAATAAAAAAATCTTTAATTTTGACCCACACAATGTATTGTTGGCTATTGCCACAGATATGCGACATGTGACTGGTTTTGTGATCCAGGGTCACATATATTGTTTTCGAAATCTCTGTTTTGTCTAAGTGCAGTTGCTCTTGTAGACTCTGGTCCTTGGTTGGACTGGTCAGCGTGGTCATCGTGCACGGTCAGCTGTGGTGGAGGCTCTCAGACTCGAACCCGCTCCTGCCGAACGCCCCCCTGCTCGGGGATGAGCCGCCAGAGCAAGACCTGCAACACACAAGTGTGTCTGGGTACGTCCAGCGTCCAATCAGCTGTCTCTGAGCAAGGAAGAATAAATCATAGTTTAGTTTTAGGCCCATGAAGATGGTCTGATCGTGGCTTAAGATTAAAATTAAATAAATAAACAAATAATGCAAAATAAATCAAAGAAAACAAATAAATAAATGATTCAAAATAAATAAATAATAAAAAAAAATGAAAAACAAGAATATTTTTAGGACCCTTTGTTATAGCTGTTATTTGTGATTGTGGCTTGAGACAAAATAAAATAATGCAAAATAAAATAAATTAATGCAAAATTAAGAAAATAAAGCATTTTTTTTTACCATTAATATGATCAGTGCATGTAGTGCTTGATGCAAAAATGAGCAAATAAATATACGAATAGTGCAAAATAAATTAATAATGCAAAATAAAGAAAATTTAGCCGATGTTTCAGGACCATTAAAATTGTCAGTGGACTTCATCCATAAATAAACAAATAAATAAATAATACAAAAATATCTTATTCATTTTTCTTGGTAGAAATAGAATCACTGAAAACCATGCAGGTCTACATGTATAATTAAATAATCTGAGCTTCAAAATGAAGTGCTAGCCAATCGGTTGGGTGCTATTTTTTATTTTTTTTTTGACATTATGTTGAACATCACAGGAAGAGAAGTGCCTCTAAACACCAACCAGATGAAGAACTGACAGGATTTTTGAATCAGATGTGCTTTAATGTCTTCCTGGCTTTGCATAGCAATATTCTTAACGTTACGGACACAGACCCGGATTTACAAGATTTAGAAACCTTTATGAAATCGGCTTGTTTTGTTCCCTGAAAGCGTTTCACCTTATTTTTTAAATTAGCTTTGTTTTTGACAGAAGATGTGAGAGCTTCGGGGATATTTGAATAGCCCAGGTTTATGCTGCGATTATGAGGAACACGTGACCCGGTGACAGCAGAAAGTGCTCTCAAACAGGTTGTTTTGTGAATCTCAGTGACTGTACGACATCTAATATTCCAGTCAGTGTGAAGGCTCAGAGCTCCAGTCAAGGGGAATGCAGAGGAACGTCCTCATTTAAAAGGGAAATGTCCCAGCATCCTTTGTAATCTTCTCTCCAAATCCCCTGCAAATTCAAATCAGCCATTTTTAGAGATTTGTTGTGGGAAAAGTTCCTGTCCTTGAGCCCTATTCTGAAAGACTGGTGTATTTATTTACATATTTCAATATTTTAGCTGGCTTGAATTATATAATGACTTTCAGGCTGTCTTGCCTTTGGAATATAGGAACCGTATTTAAGGCTAGACACTACAGATAAAACAGTTTTTATCTCCACTTCAGCAGCACTTATACACACCAAACTTTACAGTTTTATTCCTATCTATATTCCGGAGGTTTTTACTGAGGGGTTTGTTCATATCACATTCAGCTGATATTATACAACATTTTATTCCTAAAAACATGTGAAAATTTAGTTTTTTTCTGTGTGTTGACGTTTTTTTCTAAATTATAGAGTGATAAAAAAAGAAATCCAAAATCCCCTCAGTAAAAACCTTCAACACTAATATGTCAACAAAATAAAAGAAACAATTTGAGCCTGGCTTTATCCAATGTTCAGAAATTTTTTTTGGAAATGTATGCAAATTATGCATATTTAATTAGATACTAAACATCACATTTCTAAACATCACAAATATCTAAACATCACAAATATCTAAACATCACAAATATCTAAACATCACACATCACAAATATCTAAACATCACATTTCAGAAAACTTATAATACAAAAATGTTTGCAATTGTAATCAATCAACTGGGAAAGTACTGTATGGTGATATATTTTAGTTCTTTTTTATATATATATTTGTGATATATAATTCCATACATTCATATAAATGTATGTTTGTGTGTGTGTGTGTGTCTGTGTGTGTGCATGTGTGTGTGTGTTTGTGTGTGTGTGTGTGCATGTGTGTGTGTTTGTTTGTGCGTGTGTGTGTGTGTGTGTGTGTGTGTGTGTGTGTGTGTTTGTGCGGGTGCGTTTGTGTGTGTGTTTGTGTATGTGTGTCTGTGTGTGCATGTCTGGCTCTGTCTGTGTGTGTGTCTGGCTCTGTGTGTGTGTGTTGAGCAGAGGTGGGCTGTCCTCCTGGGCGTCTCTACAGGGAGTGTGAGGACGGTGAAGGCTGTCCGTTCAGCTGTTCTCAGGTCAGTGGTCTCGAGGGCTGTTACTCCGAGGGCTGTGAGGAGGGCTGCCACTGTCCACCCAACACCTTCCAGCACAACGGATCCTGTCTTCACGTGAGCTCGCAATCATATCAGCTGCATTCGCAAACTAGAACTATTCCAGTTAATTCTAGTTCACATGGATGCGTGGAAGCGACAAACAAATTCTGTATTATGAATTTTTAAGTAACCAGGCTGTATCCTGATTCATAAAGTTAAAAATGTAAAACCATTTTAAAAAGCTGTTATTCTGATTCCCTTTAATCATGTGTATGTAGGAATGCCCATGTCTGGTGGACACTGAGTTCATGACCTCTTTACAAAGCGTATCGTTGACCCCTGAGTTGACCCCTGACCTCCAGAACATCAGCGTCGGGTCTGAGCTCATGTCTGGAGAGGAGCTGATGCATGAGTGTAGTTCCTGGTACTGTGACTGCCAATCACATATGCATGTCCTTTTCATTAATAACTTTGTTTTTCAGTAATATGCACTGCAAAAAATGCTTTTCTTAGTATTTTTGTCTTGTTTCCGGTCCAAATATTAAAAAAATATATTTAATCGAGATGCATTTACTTAAGTATTATGGATATTATGATATTATGTTTTGTTTTCTGGGAAAATAAATAAAAATGAATTGTGTTTTTGCTTAAAACAAGCTAAATTATCTGCCAATGGGGTCAGAAAAATAATCTTAAGTCAAACAGAAACAAGATTATTTTTCTGACCTCATTGGCAGATAATTTAGCTTTTTTAAGCAAAAACTCACTTCATTTTGATTAATTCCCCCGGAAAAAAAGACATAATACCTTATGTAATTTTACTCATCTAGTAAATGCATCTTGGATTTAAGAATTTTTTGTTATTTGGACTGGAAACAAGTAAAAAATACTGAGTAAGGAAAGCATGTTTGCATTGATTTGTTTGTTTCCTGAAGCTCCTGTGAACACGGACTGTGGAACTGTTCTCTGGCTGCCTGTCCCCGTGATGGAGGCCTGTCCCCTTGGGGCCCCTGGGGCCCCTGCTCTCTCAGCTGCGGCGGTCTCGGACAGAAGAGTCGCAGCAGAGTCTGTGACCGGCCCAGTCCTGCTCACGGGGGCCGAGACTGTGACGGGCCCCTGATGGCCACCACATACTGCCAGACACCCGACTGCCCACGTACATGCCACACACACTCAAATATGTTATTGCTAGAAATATGCATGATTATTTTGATTATATTACTCATGGACTACTGTTATTTATCACTTCATAGTAATTCCTTTCTTTATTGTGTTTACAGTGGTGACAGTTCCGACAGAGGAACCATCTTTACCAGGTAACTGGTTAAATGCACATTTATTTATTTAGCGAAATAATAATTATGGCAACGATTAATCGCTTCCCAAATAAGTTTGTGTTTACATAATATATATGTGTTTAGTGTGTATAATTATTTTGTATATATAAATACACACACATGCATGTATATATTTAAGAATTTTTATTTATTTATATATAGAATATTTATATAAATGATGTATAAATATATATATATATACAGTATATACATGCAAATATTTCTTAAATATATACATGCATGTGTGTGTGTATTTATATATACAAAATAATTATACACACTACACACATATATTATGTAAACTCAAACTTTTATTTGGGATGCGATTCATTGTGATATAATATATATTTTGGGTGTGATGATACACTTACCTCACGAGGCGATACACAATATTGGGTTCACTAGAATGAGATATTTTAACACTTAAGAATAAGAAATAAGAAATCTTTAAATATTAAATATATGACTGGAACAATTTTCTTTTATTTGACTGAAAGTCACAAAATGCATAACAATTCAGGTGCATTTTGAAATGTTTGAACTAATCTTGGGCTGCCACTAGCAATATCAAGTAATCACTGTGTGAATCAAGTATTGTATCACAAGTGAAGAAAAGCATTTCAAATTAGTTAAAATACACATATAATCGCAATGAGGCAATAATAATTGGTTTAGATAAAGTATCAAAAGCAATAATCATGTGGTTTTATTGAACAACTCTTAAAATACATAATGTAATATACATAATATAATCAACTTCGAGTACATGCATCATGGATTATAACAAACGCCTGCAGAGGGCGCTGGGGATTGTTGATGTTGTTACACTTTACAGCATATCAAATACATATTTACTATTGGCCAAAAAACATTCAAAAGTCCACTTAATCTTAAGTACATGACCAATTCTTTACGATAGAAATGCTACAGCCACTGTGATTTCTTGAACATGAACATGTGGACATTAAAACATACAGACTCAGAGCGAGGGTTTAACTTTTTTGTTTTGAAATCACGACGAACAACATTTTGCACAAGATCTTGTCACACCCCATATATATCAAATCTCATAATCTTCTTCTTCTTCTGTCTCCAGATGAGGACACTGGATTGTCCCAGTGGACAGTATGGAGTCCGTGTTCCCGAACCTGCAGTGATCCGGCTTCTCCGGCTTCTCCGGCTGTGAAGTCCCGCAGGAGAGAATGTGTTCGTGACCGCTGCGCTGGAGAGCGTCGACAGGAGAGAGTGTGCAATCTGCCTCAGTGTCCCGGTACATCTCACATCACTCTCACAGCACTCTCACAGCACTCTCACAGCACTCTCACATCACTCTCACAGCACTCTCACATCACGGCACTCTCACATCACTCTCACATCACTCTCACATCACTCTCACATCACTCTCACAGCACTCTCACATCACTCTCACAGCTCTCACATCACTCTCACAGCACTCACATCACTCTCACAGCACTCACATCACTCTCACAGCACTCACATCACTCTCACATCACTCTCACATCACTCTCACATCACTCTCACAGCACTCTCACATCACTCTCACATCACTCTCACAGCACTCACATCACTCTCACATCACTCTCACAGCACTCTCACATCTCTCTTACATCACTCTCACATCACTCTCACAGCACTCACATCACTCTCACAGCACTCTCACAGCACTCTCACAGCACTCTCACAGCACTCTCACAGCACTCACATCACTCTCACATCACTCTCACATCACTCTCACATCACTCTCACAGCACTCTCACAGCACTCACAGCACTCTCACATCACCTCACAGCACTCACATCACTCTCACATCACTCTCACATCACTCTCACAGCACTCACACAGCACTCTCACAGCACTCTCACAGCACTCTCACATCACTCACACAGCACTCTCACATCACTCTCACATCACTCACACAGCACTCACACAGCACTCACACAGCACTCTCACATCACTCTCACAGCACTCTCACATCACTCTCACATCACTCTCACATCACTCTCACATCACTCTCACAGCACTCTCACATCACTCACACAGCACTCACACATCACTCTCACTGCACTCTCACTGCACTCTCACATCACTCTCACATCACTCTCACAGCACTCTCACATCACTCTCACATCACTCTCACAGCACTCCCACATAACTCTCACATCACTCTCATATTCATCAGGATCTTTCTTACCCTGTCCTGAAGCAGTAGCAGTGTGATAGATAGTGATGTTTAAACTGCTATCTTTACAGTTCCTTTTACCTCATAAACTACAGTGCGAATAATGAAAGAATCAGACGTGTGTTTGAACTGAAGCACCGGGAAACACTCAACACCACATCAGCAGAAAGGCCACAGCACTCAAAAACACTATCATACTGACGTCAATACCGTTTAAAAAATACAGTGGCATCGGCATTATTCTGCAGCTTTATTATCGTCCTATCGTGCAACCCTATTCTAAACATTGCACTTTTTGCTCATGTCTTCTTGTTGATTCATACATGTCTGCTTGCGGCCTGGTTTTGATGGGGTGTGTGTTGTGTGTCAGATGGAGGTGTGTGTCAGGAGCCCGAGTGTGCGCTCAGGAACTGCTCCTGGATGAAGTGGGGCGAGTGGAGCTCCTGCTCTCGGTCCTGTGGCGTCGGTCAACAGCAGCGACTCAGAACCTTCCTCGCGCCGGGCCTCAACGGGACCTGGTGTCCCGACATCCTCGGCGGGAACCTGGAGACCCGCTTCTGTAATATTCGGGCCTGCCGCGGTGAGTTAAAGGGGCTTTAGTATCGGGTAGTTCTAGGATCTCGGTTCCAGGATCTCAGTTCTAGGATCTCGGTTCTAGGATCTCGGCTCTAGGATCTCAGTTCTAGGATCTCGGTTCTAGGATCTCAGTTTTAGGATCTCGGTTCTAGGATCTCGGTTCTAGGATCTCGGTTCTAGGATCTCGGTTCTAGGATCTCAGTTCTAGGATCTCGGCTCTAGGACCTCAGTTCTAGGATCTCGGCTCTAGGACCTCAGTTCTAGGATCTCGGTTCTAGGATCTCAATTCTAGGATCTCGGGTCTAGGATCTCAGTTCTAGGATCTCGGTTCTAGGATCTCGGTTCTAGGACCTCGATTCTAGGATCTCAGTTCTAGGATCTCAGTTCTAGGATCTCAGTTCTAGGATCTCAGTTCTAGGATCTCAGTTCTAGGATCTCGACTCCAGGATGGTTCTCCGAGAACTAAAGGTTCCTTTAGGAATGTTTTCCTGGTTGTGTTCGAGCGCCGGCAGGAACTCTGAGTGACGTGAGACACGCTTGTTGTTGAGACTTTTATTTTGACGGAGAACGCCAGAGCTCGCATTCTCCTGTTCATTAGTGTACGATCTGTCTCAGTCCTGTCTAACACGGTATTAGATACTGTTCTACACAGAAGGTGGACCGTGATGAACAGTTATTAGTGTGTGTGTGTGTGTGTGATGTCCAGTGTTGCTGAGCAGAAACACATAATCATGTTTCTCTCGCTCTCCTCAAAGTTGTGTTGGAGTTTCTCCTCAGCGTAAAGATGAAGAGCTTCATCTGTCACTGTTTACATGTTCGTAGAGTTCGTTTCTGGAGTAAATATATAGGCTATAATCTGTGCGTTTACACGGCTCTTTAAAAATGTGTGTTGTTTTATCTTTTGTTGTGTTGTGTTTTGTGGTGTTTTGTGTTGTCTTGTGTTGTGTTGTGGTGTGGTGTGTGTACTTTGCTGTGTTGTGGTGTGGTGTGGTGTGTTGTGGTTTGTTGTGTTGTGGTGTGTTGTGTTGTGTGTACTTTGCTGTGTTGTGGTGTTTTGTGGTGTGGTGTGGTGTGGTGTTGTGTGTACTTTGCTGTGTTGTGTTGTTGTGGTGTTTTGTGTTGTGTTGTGGTGTGGTGTTGTGTTGTGTGTACTTTGCTGTGTTGTGGTGTGTTGTGTTGTGGTGTGTTGTGGTGTGTGTACTTTGCTGTGTTGTGGTGTGTTGTGGTGTGTCGTGTTGTGGTGTGTTGTGTGTACTTTGCTGTGTTGTGTTGTGGTGTTGTTGTGTGTTGTGGTGTGTGTTGTGTGTGTTCAGTGGACGGAGGCTGGTCTCGCTGGAGCTCGTGGTCCCGCTGTGATAAGGCCTGTGCTGGGGGACGCTCCATCAGGACGCGCTCGTGTTCCAGTCCTCCTCCTAAGAACGGCGGCCGCAAGTGTTCAGGAGAGAAGCACCAGGTCAAACCCTGCAACACCAAACCATGCGGTACGACACCAACACTCAGCAGGCCAGAAATATGACTGAACATCAACACATTCTGCATATGAAATATTCACTCACTGGGAAACAATGCAGGACGAAACTTGATTTTATCCATCAGGATTTGATTGTCATGAAAACAGGCTTTGATATTGTTGGTTAATATTACTTTTCCCCATGCACACTTGATCTTGATTACATTAACTGAGAAGAGAAGTCATCTCAGAGGTTAAAGAAGCCATTATATATTGGTGAAAGATTATGTGAAAGAGTAAGTTTTGAATTTACAGAGGTTTTATTAAGAATTTTAACTAAATCGTCAATCAGAGACAGAACGACTGCAGGAGATTGTGTAAGACATATTGATCATTTAGAGCCCTGCGTATGAAATATGATACAGTAGTCTCCATCTGAGTGTGTGTGTGTGTATGTGTGTGTCGGTTGCAGATGATGCCGGTTGTCCTCCAGGGCAGGAGTTTGTGTCGTGTGCGAATGAGTGTCCTCAGCGCTGCTCAGACCGGCAGCAGGGCATCGAGTGCCGGACCGACACCGAGTGTGAGCCGGGCTGCCGCTGCCCACGGGGTAAACACACACAGACACACACACACACACACACACACACAGACACACAGACACAGACACACACACACACACACACACACACAGACACACAGACACAGACACACACACACACACACACACAGAGAGATAATACTTGACCAAGATACATGGCAGGCCAGGGAATCACATGACTGAGACATGAAACAAGACATGACAGATATGTTGAATATATAATACATCAGGAATATTAATGCTCTGAGGGCTCGGTGTCTATTTCCTGACAGCATACAGTAGCTTATGTTTTCTGCTTGTGTTGTGTGTGTGTGTGTGTGTCTGTGCCTGTGCCCGTGTGTCTGTCTGTCTGTCTGTGTGTGTGTGTGCGCGCGTGTGTGTGTAGGCCAGCTGCAGCAGGATGGTGTGTGTGTTCAGCTGTGGCAGTGTGACTGTGTGGACGCGTGGGGTCAGAGCTGGGCCGCGGGCAGCACACACCAGCTGGACTGTAATAACTGCAGCTGCGCAGACGGAGAGCTGGTCTGCACTGCACACGCCTGCGCAGGAGACAGCAGCTGCAGCTGGAGCTCCTGGTCCACCTGGGCGTCCTGCAGCGCCACCTGCGGCCCGGGGAGGAGGACGCGCTTCAGGTGCGCATCATTTTATTTCGCATATCTTAACTTTCATAACCCGGCTTAATAGCACCATAAACATATAAAATACGAATAGTACTACCTATACTACCTATCACCTAATATACCTATCACAGTTTTTGGCTTTTACAAATTACTTGTATTTTAATTAAATACTTTTTTCACAGCAGTATTTTTAATACTGATTAAGTTTTTGAAATTTGTAATTAAATATTTTTTGATGCATTTGTGCCCATCTCTGGTCGCAGTCAAGGCAGGCTCCATCATCAGTTGTGAATCTGTGGTTATTTCCTGCAGATCCCTGGTCCCGGAGGCTGATGGTGTGAACTGCCAGTTCGAGGAGGTCCAGCATAAAGCCTGTGACCAGGGCCCGTGTCCTCCACTGTGTGTCCGGGACCAGCGGGAACTGGCGATCGGAGACTCCTGGTCACAAGGGGAGTGTGAGCAATGGTGAGACACACTGGCGACAGGGAGAATGTTGTCGTTTTTACACATTTAGCAATTTTTTTTTAAATCAAATCAATTTTATTTTCAATTAATTTTTATAAATTTTTTTTTATTAATTTTTTTAATAAATGGACATTTTGTGATTTCAGCACCTGCATCCCTGAAGGAGAATACTGCCAAGATATAGACTGTCGAGGTGTGTGCGAGTTTTACAAACATGCAACTCAAATACATTATATTAAATGTATAGTCTTTCTCATTTATTTGTACACACACACATTCACACACACACACACACACACTGATGTGTGATGCATTAGTGAGTTATTGCTGATGTGTGATGCATTAGTGAGTTAGTGTGATGCATTAGTGAGTTATTGCTGATGTGTGATGTATTAGTGAGTTAGTGTGATGCATTAGTGAGTTATTGATGATGTGTGATGCATTAGTGAGTTATTTCTGATGTGTGATGCGTTAGTGAGTTATTTCTGATGTGTGATGCATTAGTGAGTTATTGCTGATGTGTGATGCATTAGTGAGTTATTTCTGATGTGTGATGCGTTAGTGAGTTATTGCTGATGTGTGATGCATTAGTGAGTTAGTGTGATGCATTAGTGAGTTATTGATGATGTGTGATGCATTAGTGAGTTATTGCTGATGTGTGATGCGTTAGTGAGTTATTTCTGATGTGTGATGCATTAGTGAGTTATTGATGATGTGTGATGCATTAGTGAGTTATTGATGATGTGTGATGCGTTAGTGAGTTATTGATGATGTGTGATGCATTAGTGAGTTATTGATGATGTGTGATGCATTAGTGAGTTATTGATGATGTGTGATGCATTAGTGAGTTATTGATGATTAGTGAGTTATTGATGATGTGTGATGCATTAGTGAGTTATTGATGATGTGTGATGCATTAGTGAAATATTGATGATGTGTGATGCATTAGTGAGTTATTGATGATGTGTGATGCATTAGTGAGTTATTTCTGATGTGTTATGCATTAGTGAGTTATTGATGATGTGTGATGCATTAGTGAGTTATTGCTGATGTGTGATGCATTAGTGAGTTATTTCTGATCTGTGATGCGTTAGTGAGTTATTGCTGTTGTGTGATGCATTAGTGAGTTAGTGTGATGCATTAGTGAGTTATTTCTGATGTGTGATGCATTAGTGAGTTATTTCTGATGTGTGATGCATTAGTGAGTTATTTCTGATGTGTGATGCATTAGTGAGTTATTGCTGATGTGTGATGCGTTAGTGAGTTATTTCTGATGTGTGATGCGTTAGTGAGTTATTTCTGATGTGTGATGCATTAGTGAGTTATTTCTTATGTGTGATGCATTAGTGAGTTATTGCTGATGTGTGATGCGTTAGTGAGTTATTTCTGATGTGTGATGCATTAGTGAGTTATTGCTGATGTGTGATGCGTTAGTGAGTTATTTCTGATGTGTGATGCGTTAGTGAGTTATTTCTGATGTGTGATGCATTAGTGAGTTATTTCTGATGTGTGATGCGTTAGTGAGTTATCTCTGATGTGTGATGCATTAGTGAGTTATTGCTGATGTGTGATGCGTTAGTGAGTTATTTCTGATGTGTGATGCGTTAGTGAGTTATTTCTGATGTGTGATGCATTAGTGAGTTATTTCTGATGTGTGATGCATTAGTGAGTTATTGCTGATGTGTGATGCATTAGTGAGTTATTGATGATGTGTGATTTATTTCTGATGTGTGATGCATTAGTGAGTTATTTCTGATGTGTGATGCGTTAGTGAGTTATTTCTGATGTGTGATGCATTAGTGAGTTATTGATGATGTGTGATTTATTTCTGATGTGTGATGCATTAGTGAGTTATTGATGTGTGATTTATTTCTGATGTGTGATGCATTAGTGAGTTATTTCTGATGTGTGATGCATTAGTGAGTTATTTCTGATGTGTGATGCATTAGTGAGTTATTTCTGATGTGTGATGCGTTAGTGAGTTATTTCTGATGTGTGATGCATTCGTGAGTTATTGATGATGTGTGATTTATTTCTGATGTGTGATGCATTAGTGAGTTATTGATGATGTGTGATTTATTTCTGATGTGTGATGCATTAGTGAGTTATTTCTGATGTGTGATGCATTAGTGAGTTATTTCTGATGTGTGATGCATTAGTGAGTTATTTCTGATATGTGATGCATTAGTTAGTTATTTCTGATGTGTGATGCATTAGTGAGTTATTGATGATGTGTGATGCATTAGTGAGTTATTGATGATGTGTGATGCATTAGTGAGTTATTTCTGATATGTGATGCATTAGTGAGTTATTTCTGATGTGTGATGCATTAGTGAGTTATTGATGATGTGTGATGCATTAGTGAGTTATTGATGATGTGTGATGCATTAGTGAGTTATTGCTGATGTGTGATGCATTAGTGAGTTATTGAGGATGTGTGATGCTTCAGTGGACGGTGGATGGACCCCGTGGTCGGTGTGGTCAGACTGTCCCGTGACGTGTGGGAAGGGTACACAGATCCGCACCCGCGCCTGTATCAACCCGCCGCCGCGAAACAACGGCACACACTGCACTGGACCTGAGAGAGACACCCAGGACTGTCACACTGCACTTTGTCTTGGTACTGGAATACACTTTTTCCTTATTTAGTAGAAAATTATCAGTATATTCGGTCTTAAAGTGACATCAGACTAATATTCCTGCTGTCATCTGTGTCCTTAATGTTCATAAAACAACAAAATACAGCTTTAACAAAGATGAACCTAATTTTTTGGAGTGAACAAATGAACATTTAGGCTTAATTATTCATTTCTGTATCTGTGTCTGAATGCTACTGTCAGACTTTGTAACTTTGTTATTTAGTATTAATCTCTGCTTATAATTTGTGTATTTGTTCTTATTTTACTACTGACTGTTCATTTGTCTGTAATAATCAGTGAGCTTTTAGTAATAAATGAAAAGTAAAGTTACATCCCCCCCATATATATATATATATATATATATATAATTATTATTTATTTTTTTGATGATGCACAAAATGATCCGATCAGTGGCTCATAAACTGTAAATGATGCGGGCCGTGAGTTTTGTGACCCGTTTCATCACCTCTTGTGTTGTGACACCATGACCTCTGTTCCCCAGATGACCTTTGCCCCTGGTCCCCGTGGTCGGCATGTTCGCGCAGCTGTGGGTCAGGCGTGATCTCCAGACGCCGGGAGTGTGTGTGTGAGGACGGGGATGACGCGTGTCCTGCGGAGCTCGAGAGGGACGGCGAGGAGACACAGCTGTGTTATAAGAGACCCTGTCCAGGTTAAACATAAAGAACACTCATTTTGATGTTAGCCAATGAGAGCAGTCCTTTTTATATGCATTGCTTTTATGCATGTCTTCTTTGAGAATAGTAAAAAGAAAGCATTCAAAATAAAGATTGAATGGGAATAAAACACATTTAAAATTCATTTAAAATTATTTTAAAAAAAGTTTATGGAAAGATCGAAAGACATCCAAAATGAAACAAGAATTTTGAACTTGGCAAATACGTGCATATTTAATTAGATAATGCCTCATTTTTATATACAGAATTGAATGTACTGTGATTTAATAGCTGGTATAGTGATATCTATTATTTAAAATTTGACTTGACTTAAAGTCCCCCTGTAGTCAATCATTTCATCCCTTAAAACTCATCTTTGATCACCAAAATGACATATTTAAATGTTTTTTCCCTTAAAAAAAAAACGTTATGTCTTAAAATATCTTGAATGTAACTCGACACCCTTGCCTCATTTAGTATGCGCGGTTCTATGAATATGCAAATGAGCCCCGCCTCCACTCACTCCCTCACTCAGAGATCCACTGGTTGACGATCACACGTTGATCTGATTGGTTACAAGGTCGTTTGTGACGTCAGAAACACCAGCGATTTCACACCGTGTTTTTGAGACTGTCTTTGGTTCACTGCAGTTTTAAGGAGGAAATACTCAGCAATGCTGTCGACTTATGAACTTACACATGTGTGTCTTAAAGCATATTAATAACACCACATAGACACATAAACAACATTAAAAGCTGGATTTTCACCACAGGGGGACTTTAAATTCGGCATGAAACTTTAGAAATAAGAATTGTTCATTTTGATTTCACTGTGACTTTAACCGTGTCTGTGTTCCCCGTTCTCCCCGCCAGCCTGTCCGATGTCAGCATGGAGTGTGTGGAGCGAGTGTTCGTGTGTGTCTCAGTATCAGCAGAGGTTTCGTGCGCCGCTCGTGTCGGCCAGTAGAGGGCAGAACTGCAGAGATCTGGAGCGCCAGACCCGACCCTGCACACCTGACCACTGCCCCGGTGTGTGTCAACAGCCTTACACACACACACACTTCTATATCACGGTACCAGGGTTTGAAATCATTTTTTTCCCTCTCCGGCCAATTTGGATGCTAAATTCTTACGTTACCGGCCATTCAGAACTTCTACTAGCAAAAAAACTAAACAAAAAGAAATAAACCATGTTAACTACGTCACAGCTTATATATATATATATATATATATATATGTATATATTATAAAATTTTGATTTTATACATTCATCCAGCATCTCCTCCCTTCCTCTTTCATTATTTTCACCAAAAATGTATTTTAGGTGGACAGATTAATACAGTACACAGGACATAAAAAAGTGTTTTCTGTTCACCAAAGGCTGTTTAATCTTCAGTTTTGCTTCAATGCAAATGAACAAGCGTGCTGTTATTTGTAGCGTAGTGACGTGTGTGTTCAAGTAAGCCAGATATGAGCAGATTAATACGCTGTATTTAATATATCACGATGACTCACGAGTATTTTGATAAATCATAATAAGTTACACGCCAAACTGGCTCGTCATTGGACAGCGTTTCCCGCCACAGTGGATTTTTACACACATTTGGTGTTCATTTCAAACCCTGCATGGCACTCGCAGTACTGAGTGATTACCATTCAAATCCCTTTTATCTCTACAAACACAAGAACACAATCATCATAATCCAGTGTATGAAAGGCAATTCAACAAGAATCATTCAAAAGTTCCCAGTGGTGTTTGACTGATATTTGGTGCTGTAAGGAACTTTAAAGGGCCTTTTTTAAAGTCTAGATTTTGCTCTACTAGAACAGGTTTTATAACAGATATTCTCCATTGTTGCGGCTCCTCTCTTCCCAGTCTGTCAGTAACGCTCTGTTTACTTCCTGTCTCTATGTAGCCCCTCCTCCTGAAAAGCACACTGTGCTCTGATTGGTCGGCTGGATCAGTGTGTTGTGATTGGTCGAGCGCTTCGAGTGTGTTTGGGAATGCCCCGCCCCTTACCATAACCGCCAGTTTAACACACTACTGACTAACTCCACCAGGCCCCGCCCCTTTATTCTGCATATGAATTATTATAATGAGGAATATTGTGACGTGTTCGTTCCCGGAACAAACTCGAGATACAATGGAGGCGTTTCAGGAGTTCAGAAACACTGACTCTGATATAGAGAAGAACTGGAGCTGTTCATGATCACAGCACACACACACACACACACACACTGGAGGGATGAGGATGAGGAGAAATCATCATATCCTCTTATTGTGCTGTTTGTTTGTTCTTTCAATCCTATATTGATCTGTATGTCTGTTAGATTGTGAGCAGCCGTTCCTGTTCTCTGAATGTGGGTCTCCCTGTGAGAAACACTGTGATCTGTTGGGTCAAACACACACGTGTGTGTCCCGTCAGAACTGCACCGCCGGCTGCTTCTGTCCCGAGGTGTGTAACCAACACTGCACACAAACACACATTAAGATTTTCATTAAAACGTTATAATTTACTCTCCTTCATGTTCTTCCAAACCTGTATGAGTTTCTTTCTTCTGTTGAACACAAAAGAAGAACTTTTATAATCAAACAGTGGATTGGACCCCATTGACTTCCATAGGATTTTCCATTCTATTGTTCAGGGTCTCCTGCATCAGAACGGGTCGTGTGTTGTGTAAGACGTGTGTTGTGTAAGGTGTGTGTTGTGTAAGATGTGTGTTGTGTTGTTCAGGGTCTCCTGCATCAGAACGGATTGTGTGTTGTGTAAGATGTGTGTTGTGTAAGGTGTGTGTTGTGTAAGATGTGTGTTGAGTGATTGTGTTGTGTTGTTCAGGGTCTCCTGCATCAGAACGGATTGTGTGTTGTGTAAGACGTGTGTTGTGTAAGGTGTGTGTTGTGTAAGATGTGTGTTGTGTTGTTCAGGGTCTCCTGCATCAGAACGGGTCGTGTGTTGTGTAAGACGTGTGTTGTGTAAGGTGTGTGTTGTGTAAGATGTGTGTTGTGTTGTTCAGGGTCTCCTGCATCAGAACGGGTCGTGTGTTGTGTAAGACGTGTGTTGTGTAAGGTGTGTGTTGTGAAAGATGTGTGTTGTGTAAGGTGTGTGTTGAGTGATTGTGTTGTGTTGTTCAGGGTCTCCTGCATCAGAACGGGTCGTGTGTTGTGTAAGACGTGTGTTGTGTAAGATGTGTGTTGTGTAAGATGTGTGTTGTGAAAGATGTGTGTTGTGTAAGGTGTGTGTTGAGTGATTGTGTTGTGTTGTTCAGGGTCTCCTGCATCAGAACGGGTCGTGTGTTGTGTAAGACGTGTGTTGTGTAAGATGTGTGTTGTGAAAGATGTGTGTTGTGTAAGGTGTGTGTTGAGTGATTGTGTTGTGTTGTTCAGGGTCTCCTGCATCAGAACGGATTGTGTGTTGTGTAAGACGTGTGTTGTGTAAGGTGTGTGTTGTGTAAGATGTGTGTTGTGTTGTTCAGGGTCTCCTGCATCAGAACGGATTGTGTGTTGTGTAAGACGTGTGTTGTGTAAGGTGTGTGTTGTGTAAGATGTGTGTTGTGTTGTTCAGGGTCTCCTGCATCAGAACGGGTCGTGTGTTGTGTAAGACGTGTGTTGTGTAAGGTGTGTGTTGTGTTGTTCAGGGTCTCCTGCATCAGAACGGGTCGTGTGTTGTGTAAGACGTGTGTTGTGTAAGGTGTGTGTTGTGTAAGATGTGTGTTGTGTAAGGTGTGTGTTGAGTGATTGTGTTGTGTTGTGTTGTTCAGGGTCTCCTGCATCAGAACGGATTGTGTGTTGTGTAAGACGTGTGTTGTGTAAGGTGTGTGTTGTGTAAGATGTGTGTTGTGTTGTTCAGGGTCTCCTGCATCAGAACGGGTCGTGTGTTGCTCAGGATCAGTGTGGATGTGTTCAGCTTCTCCATCAGGACTCAGACACACCTGTGGCCATCACTGTCCAGCAGGGGGCGCTGGTGACCATCGGCTGCAGTACATGGTGCTCTCTCTCTCTCTCTCTCTCTATGTCTCTCTCTCTCTATCCATCTATCCATCTATCCATCCATCCATCCATCCATCTATACTTTTTTTTATTTATATCCTATCATTTATTCCCTCCTATATATTTATGTATAATATAATAAATATATAAAGCTGTATTAGCTATCCACGACCACAACTATTACTTTTTTTCAAATAAATAAATAAATAATGTGTGCTATCATGTTTAAACCAGTTCTGTTGAATTCTCATAATATATTTACATAGAAAGTAGCCACCAAAACACCCTAGAAACTGCATAGCAACACATTGTGATAACGAGATTTGTTCTTGCAAACAACACACATTTTCTTAAGAGAATGTAAACATCCAGTCTTTTATATATGTGTGTGTGTGTGTGTGTTTCAGTCTTTGCCATGACGGCTCTCTTCAGTGTGATTTACAGGAATGTGAAGGTAAATCCCGTATAAGCACGTTCAGCTTCTGTTGCTCCTTATTTCACTCCCAGATCACATCGTCTGAAATCTAATAACACTTTTCTGATTCGGACTCTTCATAAATCTCTCTCTCTCTCTCTCTCTCTCTCTCTCTCTTTCACAGTGATGGTCAGTGAGTGGTCAGAATGGACCTCTTGCTCTCCGTGTATCCCAGCATCCTCTGCTGCCGCCGGTCTGGTGTCGCTGCAGAGACGGTACCGGGCCTGTCTGGATGTGGACTCTGGGCTGCCGGTGCGCGGGAGAGAGAGCGAGTGTAACGAAGAGCTCGAGGAAGAGAGGATCTGTCCACAGCCGGACATCTGCACCGGTGGGTCGCCTGTTGTTGCCATAGCAACACTTCATCAAACGGTTCCTGTTTTTTGTATTTCTTTTTTTTATCAAACAGTTCCTGTATTGAACTCTCGAACGTCTGACTGGCTTTAAAGCAGGAACTAAAGGGCAGCGGCTCCGGGTGGGCGGCAGTGAACCGCACTAACACTATAAACAAAACACATTCACACTGGATGGAAATGTATCCATCCAATGACTTGGCTTGGCTCATGAATATTAATTAGTTGATGTGAAACAGTGTAATTATCGTTATCTTAGGGGCTGTTAACACAACACCATTTTCAACTAAAAACGTGAAACTTTTTATGCGTTTTGGCCATTTGTTTACACGACAATGGCGTTTTGGGCGCCTGAAAATGCAAGTTATTGAAAACGGTCTCCGTGTAAACAACAAAAACACGAACCTCTGAAGACGATGACGTCATGCACATGCGTATTACGTGTTTCACCGCCATCTACTGGCCTGGCAGCAGAATACAGCACTTTTAGTCGTTTTCGCGGATCCGTGTGAATGTGATCGTTTCGACAGTGGTGTCGTCTGTTCGTTAAAAACTCTTCAATTTTTGGTAATTGAAAATAAGCTGACATAAAGTACAATTATTTAAATTCAGGACCTGATTTTGTAGCGCGGGGGGATTTTTTAATCATAAAGTTAATTTAATTGTAAAATAAATTACTATTGTTTTGTATTAATAAGTGCAGTTACTAAAAATAAGACATGTTTGTAAATGTGACATTAAAGCACTGAGCTTGAATTGACACTTTTATAAACAACAGTAATGTGAATATATATTGCTAATAAGTGCTAAGTCAATAAGTCCTCCTCTGCCGCCATCTACTGATTATATTGGTAATTTCTCATCTTGGTTTAAATAAAAGTGTTTGTTTGCCATTTTTCCACATCTTTAAACCTTTAGTTTTACAATCATCACATTAAAAAAAAAACGAGGTAATTTTTCAACTTTGAACTGCTGGAAAAAGTGTGAAGTTCTTCAAAAGTGCTTGAGTTTCACTCTCAAAAGGTTGAACTTACCCTGAGATGAATAATGTAAAAACATTTGACTATTTCTGCCACAATACCATGGTTACAGTGAAGGCCTCATTATACTTCTGCGTCGAATCGACGGCGTAGCTACGCCGTCACTCCTACGGCGTCGTGGCCGTTTTATGGTTCTGCGTCAGGTTGCGTTGCGTCGCGGTGCATTTCACCGCCAGAACGCTAGGTGGGTGTGTGGTTCGCGAATCTCTTTGCTAGTTTGTTTTGGTTCCGTGCGCCGGTTCCGCTTTTTCATTTCCGACAATGGCGAGCGAATAATGGAATGAATTGATACACCATTTTACTTTTTGCAATATGTGGGTAAAATGGCCATAAATTAATATTCCCATTCAATGCAATGTATCTATACACTATCTAATTTGCACACTAATGTGTTCTTGGAGCAACATTTAATGAAAAAAGAAGTGTAATAATTGGAGTAATAATTGGCAACATTTTAATAATAATATCTAATATTTCATAGGAATATTGATGTATAATTTATTTCCATATTCACTTGTTGTGTCTCCCAGAATGCCTGATAAACATGATTTTAGTCCTGATGTCCTCTACAGTGGACACGTTTGAAATCAATGCCCTGTTCTGTAACAGAAAGTAATTTTTTTATTTGAAACCCCTTAACATTTTCCTGAGATGTTGTTTTATGAAATACAATTTGAAAAAGTAGTCCAATTTAAATATAATTACAATATATTATCATATTTCCATAAGAATGCAACATTTGATCACTAAATTAATGTCAGACATTTTTAAAGACCAAGGAGAAGTTGTTTTCATGGTGAAACCTCCAAACATTTGGCAGTCTTTGTAGTGCGCTGAAGAGGAATTGTACAGATGGTCGTACTTTCGTACTTCCTCGATCAAACGTTCTTCAACTTGATCCATCATTGAACAGGTCACTTTAAAAATGGCGCTATAGCGGGAGGGGAAAACCGGAAAAGCTACACTCCGGAAATGATGTATAATCTGACCAATCACAGCCCTTGCTGTCTGCGTCGCCTCGACGCGTAGTTACAATTTTTTGGAGGTGCACGTCAGGCTACGGCGGAGGGGACGGAGAGGGGTTCGCGTCGACGCAGAGGGGTCTGCGGGGGTACGCCGTCGATTCGACGCAGAAGTATAAAACAGGCTTGAGCGTTACTACATTAAATCCATTCTGAATGTTGGTGATTTGTGGATTGAGAACTTCATTCATGGCACAGTTTCTCCTGGTTTCCACATCAGTGTAACATTACTGTTTGATCTGAAATATATGTGTTATAATAGAGAACTGTGCTAGATCTCCCCGCAATGTTATTAATATTAATATTCATGAGGTAAGCTGGGTGTCATGAAGTCCCTGTCTGCTGTGTGTGGTCAGATGTGTGTCACTGGAGCGCGTGGAGCGCGTGGAGTGTGTGTAAAGACCCCTGCAGTGGAGGATACCGCCAGCGAGAGCGCCGACCTTTGACCTCTGACCCCGGACCTCACTGCAGGAACCTACAGACACAGTCTCAGAGCTGCAACACGGGCCTCTGTCCTGGTACGCACACACACATCTCATTTATCTATTTATTATCTCATTTAGATGTTCATAATACTGTATATATGTGTGCTATATACACACATTTATTTTTACACACACACATATATGTTTGTTTATTTTGTTTGTTTGTTTATTTTATTTCAGACACGTATAATGGTCCACATTACATAAAAAAAAAAAATGTATATATATATATATTTTTTTATACAATGTAAATATATATATTTTGTATTTTATTTTTTATTTATACAATGTAAAATGTGTGTGTGTATATATATATATATATATATATATATATATATAAAAATTTACATTCAGAAACTAATTTATAAATATTTAGTTTTCGTGTTTAAATCAGTTTAAAGAACGTGCACAGATTCAGTTTGGACCACCTTTTTGTTCATTTAGTTTTCCTATATTATAAATTACATTTTAAAATATATTCAAATAGAAATCAATTATTTTACATTTTAATAATATATTTCACAATATTACTGTTTTTTTTTTATCAAATAGAGACTTCTTCTAAAAACATTACAAATCTTACCAATAATAACTTTTGAACGGCAGTGTATATAAGCCATGTGATGTTTTCATCCAATCACAGGTGAGCATTGTGAGGACAGAGGGCGTGTCTATGAGGACTCCTGTGCCAATCAGTGTCCTCGCAGCTGCGCTGACCTCTGGGGTCACGTCCAGTGTCTGCAGGGCTCCTGCCATCCAGGTACACATGCACATTTAGTCATTTAAAGGGGTCATGTGATGGTTCTAATAAGAACATTATTTTGTGTATTTGGTTTAATGCATTGTGTTTATGCGTTTTAGGTTAAAAAAAGTCATTATTTTACACATACTGTACATTATTGTTGCTCCTCTATTTTTCAAAGCTCACCGTTCTGAAAAGCGCAGTGTGCTCTGATTGGCCAGCGATCCAGTGCATTGTGATTGGCCCAATAACCTTAAGCGTGTAACATCAGCTCCCGAAGCAATAATGATGGTGATAATGTCAGTACTACAGGAATCAGTTCGAGCCCGAATCATTCTGAACCGGGAAATGCAGATGTAGGAACACTGTAAACATAAAACCATGTCTGCATTTGTGATCTGAAACAACAAGCAAGTGCTACTCTATACTACTCAAAACTCGCATTTGAATAGTCAATAGCAAATTCTTAAAATATGAAAATATACTTACAGGCTTTGAGTCAGAAGCGCTGTATTTTGGTTGTACTGTTCTGGAACAGTGTTGTAAATAAAGCGTAAGCACTGTTTTCTAATAGTGTCCTCTTTTGGAAGGCCAAACTAAGTAGTTTGTCCAAAGCGAGGATGAGGACTACAGCAAGAGTCATTGGGAAGAGGCAAACCAACACAAGAGTTCAGGCATTGATCAGAACATCATGAGCCAGACAAGGCAGGAGTAAAGGGAGAGGAAAGATTTTTTAAATAAATTTTTAAAATTTTTTATTAAGAGCTTAAAGGGGTCATCGGATGCCCATTTTCCACAAGTTAATATGATTCTTTAGGGTCTTCATGTAAAGTTTGTAACACACTTTGGTTAAAATTCCTCAATGGTTGTGTAAAACAACACCCTTTTACCTCCTCAAAAACAGCTCTGATCACAGCGGCCCGTTCCGGTGCGTGTCTCTTTAAATGATAATGAGCAAATGCTCAAAAGTGACACATTGGTGGACAGAATACAAATGGCTGAGGGCGGGAATATGCTAATAAGGGAAATATGCTAATATAGGGAAATATGCTAATACGGGAAATATGCTAATACAGGGAAATATGCTAATAAGGGAAATATGCTAATACAGGGAAATATGCTAATACGGGGGAATATGCTAATACTGGGAAATATACTAATACGGGGAAATTTGCTAATACAGGGAAATATGCTAATACAGGGAAATATGCTAATACAGGGAAATATGCTAATACAGGGAAATATGTTAATACGGGGAAATATGCTAATACAGGGAAATATGCTAATACAGGGAAATATGTTAATACGGGGAAATATGCTAATACGGGACAGTCCGTCAGTGGTCGTGGGCGGAGCATGAAACATGACATCATATTGCTCAGAAAATCCAAACAGCTTGATTATTGAGTGATTTTTTTTTTTTAAAGGAGTGAATGGATTTGTATCATTGTATGGTGGTTGTGCCCACACAAAGACACATTTATATGCATGAATTTTGCCTCCGATGAGCCCTTTAAGTGCTCACGGAAGAGATGAGTTTTCCGCGGCCTGTTGCATGTTGTGATGTATCTGCGTTCGGGATGAGGGCGTCCCGCCAGCCTGGAACCGTGGAGGAGAGAGCATGTTCTGGAGAGGGATTTTGTGTGTGACCTCTGACCTCATTGAAACGGCAGATGTGAGTGTGTGTCGTGTGCCGCAGGGTGTCGGTGTGCAGACGGCCGGCTGTTGCAGGACGGAGTGTGTGTGCGAGTGCACGAGTGTCGCTGTGGGGTTCCAGTGGAGAACGGGACGCTAGAGATCCGGCCCGGAGACAACATCAGCGTCAGCTGCAACACCTGGTCAGAGCACAGCACATATTCATACTTCAGTTCTCCGGTTTGACATTTTTTAAAATTTTTGAGTGTTCATTTAGAGGGGTTCATGACCCCAGGACTTTTGTCGCACTTGAACCACGAATACACACAAAAAAATTTAATGGATTCGAGAAGTTTTGTTTTTGAAATTTAAAAAAGCAACAAATCTTTCCCTCGCGGCTCAATTTGATCCCCTTAGGAATGTATGGAATGTGAGGAATGTTTCAGTACACATAGAAAAACCAAAAAATGCTCAAAATTCAAACTAAAAATGCTAAAACTTTACCCAAAAATTATTTTATAACGTCTACATGTTTATCTGAATGCACACTGAACTGGCTTTAGGACCCAGAGGAACAGATCATTTACTCCATATAGAGATATAACGCCATTAAGAAGCATGAAATATATATATCTTATATTATTATTTTTCCACAAGAGGTCGACAAAGACACACAATGTAAGATATATATAGAGCTGAATTAAAAAGGTTATGCATGACATTGTGAGTTTTTTTTTATTGAAGTTGAAAGAATGTGAGGAATGTACAAAAAAAAGTACTAATTTATTTATTATTTATTGATTTAAATCTAGTAATTTAAAGGTAAATAAAATAAAAATAAATAAAAAATCTCCAAACAAATGGCATTAAAAAATAGAAAAAAATATCAGAATGAAATAAAATAAGCTTTCTAGACAAAAAAAAAAAAGTATAATTTTAGGGCTCTGCGTCATTATAACCTGCAGGGGAAGATTTGTTCCAAAAAAAATAGGAAAAGGACGTTTGTGTCAAAAAACACGGCCCTGTAACAAGCTCTTGCATATCTATATAAATACTCCAATCCCAGTCTGTCTCTGCTGCAGTGTGTGTGTCAACGGCTCTCTGGCGTGTTCTGATCGTGTGTGTCCGGTCTACGGGCCGTGGGGATCGTGGAGTGTGTGTTCGGTGTCGTGTGGGACGGGGCAGAGGACTCGCCGCCGGACCTGCACACACACACACACATCGGGAGGACCATCCTGCAACGAGACTCTTCAGAGGGACGTCTGCTCACAGCCGCCCTGTCCAGGTGAAGCTACTGCCATGTTTACTTCCAAATACATGCTAAATTATGGATCTATATAGTGACATTTTTTTTTTAAATTCCCCTGTAGTCAATAGTTGTATCCCTTAAAACTAATCTTTGATCAACAAAATTACACATTGAAATGTTTTTCTTGAATGTAACTCGACACCCTTGCCTCATTTAGTATGCGCGGTTCTGTGAATATGCAAATGAGCCCCGCCTCCACTCACTCAGAGATCCACTGGTTGGCGATCACACGTTGATCTGATTGGTTACAAGGTCGTTTGTGACGTCAGAAACACCAGCGATTTCACACCGTGTTTTTGAGACTGTCTTTGGTTCACTGCAGTTTTAAGGAGGAAATACTCAGCAATGCTGTCGACTTATGAACTTACACATGTGTGTCTTAAAGCATATTAATAACACCACATAGACACATAAACAATATTAAAAGCTGGATTTTCACCACAGGGGGACTTTAAATTAAATTATTATGTGTGTGTGTGTATATATATATATATATATATATATGAAAATGTTATGTTTTTGAGATTGACGTGTATTATTCTGTGTGTGCTGTTAGCCGGCTGTGTGTTGAGCGATTGGTCATCCTGGAGCGACTGCAGCGCCTCCTGTGGCGGAGGAGTGTCACTGCGCAGGAAGACGGTCCTTCAGGAACCAGAACCAGGGGGTCCGCCCTGCTCCGGGCCCCTCGAACAACACACCGCGTGCAACACTAACAACTGCCTGCCTGGTACAGGAAATACAGCTACACACACACACACACACACACACACACTAACCCTACCCCTAAACCTGCCCATCACACACACACACACACACACACACACACACACACACACACACACACACACACACACTAACCCTACCCCTAAACCTGCCCATCACACACACACACACACACTCACACACACACACACACACTAACCCTACCCCTAAACCTGCCCATCAAACAAAACTTTAGACATTTTTACATTTCCAAAAAGTGTGATTTATATGCTGTTTTCCTCATGGGGACCAAATGTCCCCACAAGGACAAGGATTTCACACACACACACACACACACACACACACACACACACACACACACACACACACACACACACACACACACACACACACACACACACACTCAGACGCACACACACATACTGTACTCACACACACTCACTCACAGATGCGCACACATACACAAACACATGCACACGCACACACACACACACACACACACACACACACTCACAGACACACACACACACACACACACTCACAGACGCACACACACAAACTCACTCACTCACAGACGCACACACACATACTCACACACTCACTCACAGACGTGCACACACAAACACAAACACACGCACACACACACACACACACACACCCAAACACACGCACACAAACACACGCACACACACACACACATGAAGTAGAGATCTGACAGCTGAACAAACTCAAACACAATTAATGAAAGACAAACACTTGTACAGCACCTATAAAACCCTTCAAACACTCATATAATAAACATAATACCTGTGAAGCGTTCCGTGACTTCAGTTTATAATGTCATAAAACATGACAGCACACACTCATAACTCAAACTGAGTGTGTTGCTTCGTCTGCATGAATCTCATGAAAAAACATAATGGAAAATCAGGAATATCACAAGACAAAAATAAGAAAGTATATTTAGCATAAAGACAATGTTTACTTTTAGGACAATAAATGTACCTCCCAAATTCATATTACTGCGATGCAAATAAAATCCCACGACAAATTAATGTTTTTTTTAAATAACAATAACAATGTGGGATAAATAAAGACAAAGTAAAATAAAAAATAAAAATCCTAAGCGGCGTAACTGTCTTTATTTAAAATATAACTTTATTTGCCTGAATTACTCTTTATAGGATGCTAGTATGCATTTCATGATATTAAATTTTTCATACTGAGGTGAAATACAGTCACAGTCTTTGACCATTTTCATGGCATGATAATCAATCATCATGTCCCATTTCTGGCTTAATGTTTATATGCAGAATAATTTGCAGAAACACTCATTTTGTTTATCTTTCTTTTAGCTGCATTACAGCTTCGAGTTGTTCTCTCGTGTGCAATTTTATGCTAATTTCAGTCGCCGACAAGCATGCACAAAATATTAAAAGAACATTGGCACTGATTTGCATTAAAGCAACGGGAGAAGAATCTGTAAGAACCGAACGAGGCGGCGTGTGGCGGTCGTGTTCATTAATTGTGTTTTTAGATGATTTAAGACAGGAGTTGATAGACTCATTTAAAAGCGTGAGATAAGCCTTCGGGAGGAATGAAGTGTGTCTTAAAACAGCTTGATTACTCCTGTTAATGAACTTCAGTTGGTACTCTGTTAAACAAGCAGCAGATTCTTCCCTCATGGGAGCCAACAAATCATTTGCGTTTAGACTACTGTATTAAAGGCAGCAGTTAACCCTCAAATAATAATCTAATCTATGTAAATTGCATGGTAATTGGGATGCTTAAGTAACTGTGGTTTGGTTGGTGTGTGAAGCAGCGTGTCTCGTGTGTGTGTGTGTCAGATTGTCCCGCGGGTCAGGTGTTCAGCACGTGTGCCGGGTCGTGTCCGTACAGCTGTGACGATCTGTGGCCGGAGAACGAGTGTGTGTCGGTGTCCTGCGGTCCTGGGTGCCGGTGCCCGCCTGGAGCCGTGAGTGACCCACCCGTACACATCATGTGACTTTTCCAGGAGATCAGAGTCATGAATTTCACCTCACGGAAGATAAAATTGGCAAAATAAATCTTGGGATCTGAAAAAACATCACCTAGCAACACCCTAGTGATGTCCTAACAGCCTCCTAGAACACCATAGCAACCCCATAGCCATGTTCTAACACCCTAGCAACCCCATAGCCATGTTCTAACACCCTAGCAACCCCATGCAACATTGTAGCAGGTTTGAACACCCTAGCAACCCAATACCAATATATTTGCAGCTTCCTATAACACCGTAGCAACCACACAAAAATTGTCCTGGCAGATTCCTAGAAACCCTCAAAGTAACTCTATATAAATGTCCTAGCAGATTCAGGGAATAGCCTAGCAACCCTATTGCAATGATCTTCCCTGAACACCCTAGCAATCCCATATCAATGTCATCACAGCTTCCTAGAACTCCCTAGCAACCCCATAGCAATGTGTTAGCAATGTCCTTGAATACCCTAGCAACCCCATAGCATTGTCCTGCAGCTTCTTAGAACACCCTAGCAACCCCACAAAAATAGTCCTTGCCGATTCCTAGAACCCCTCATACTGTAGCAACCCCATAGCAACAGCCTTGCAGATTCTCAGAACACCCTAGCAACCCCATAGCAGCTCCCTAGACCTCCATAGCAACACCCTGGCAACCAGCCACACCTTCCTAGCATCATAGTGGCAGCTTTCTCACTGACAAACACCGCATGCTTTCTTCTGAAAACTGATAAGTGTGCAGTAAAGCTGTCTGATCTCAGCAGCACATCACTTCTGCTTATTTCTGGAAGTGTTTAATTCTTCAGTAATTCCTCTGGTTTGGACACAGATGGCTGTGGGAGTCCCTCGAGCACTGAATCATGTACTCCATCTGCAGGTGATGCTCAACGGAAGCTGTGTTCCTCAATCCCAGTGTCCTTGTTCTGTGCTCTCGCTCCTGTCGGCGTCCCCCAACGCCACCCTGGACCCCCGAGAGCCCGAGGCCCCCGCCGGAGCCGTCGTCCTGAGCCTGTGCAACTCATGGTACTCGCCCAGCCTTATGGCATCTCTCTTCCTCTCGCAGGGTGTGTGCATAGACTGTAAAAAATATATGGACGAAGCGTCTGTGACGTCACCCATAGACTTTCTGAAGAACGGTTTTGAGGCCGTTTATGGGGGGCGCCATCTTGGAAAATCTATCAATATTTCAATCCAAATGTTCATAAAGGATCCAGAGCTGGTCTGATGTGTGTGTCAGATCACGGCCCAGACGTCACATTTCAGGAGTTCCCCTCCGTTATCAGCTGTCAATCAAGCTGTCAATCAAAGTTAACCACGCCCTTATTTGTCATACATTTTATATCTAAATACGATCTAAACTAACGAGTTAGAAAAAAATTCACCCCCCCTCACAGTCGTCAGGCACTCGGAACCTATCGAAAAATACAATAAAAGTCCATGGGACCAACCTGTACAAACATGAGTTTATGCTGTGAAAACGTGAGGGTCTGTGGACATCTGCTCCTTCTGGGACCGGCCCCTAGAGGAGTTTAGGTGTACTGCAGTCTTTCGCACTTCCGGGTCGGCTTCATTTCTCAGATTAGAATGTTGCCGCTTGGGTGTGTGTGTGTGTCGCACGTGTACGTGGATCTCTGAGTGTGTGAGGAAGAGCAGCGGTGGGTTTTGGATTGAGAATCAATAACTCGTGAAACGCACTGAGGCTTTTATAAGTGTGTCTCAATGTCATGAAAATTCATTTGGCCATAGAATATCAAGATGTTTAGAAAGGTCACTCTGACAATGTTGAAGGAATCTGATGCCCTGACAAAATTACAGACAATTAGCTCAGGTCATGTTTTATTAATCAAAAGGGCCTAAAATTAACACAGATTAATCAGCCAGTTGGCATGTACCATTTTTATGAATTGTAGCAATCTATGATCGTGAACGACGGTTGAAAGACCAGCGCTGCATCGTCACGAAAGTTTACGCATTGACAATTTATATTCAAGCGCAAGAAGACGCAAAACGGAGCTCATTTCGTAGCTAAACGCTAATCATGTCTTCTTGCACTTGAGCGGACAAATTCACACAAAGTTACGCTAAAAATTGCTAGTATCGTAGTAAACATAAGTGAACGTAAACCGTTGAGAAAGTAAATGCATGTGTAAGAGAATATTGGATCCTGCAGCTCTTAAAGTGACAGTGTATCAGTTAGGCTCGTCGTTTTAGCTGTGCTATCGAAATTAGAATAGAGAATTGTGAATTTTCATTTGTATCTAAAATGTTGGTGTCATCGACTTTTCACGGTTTCATGGCCGGTACATTTAATTATAACATTATAAATATTCATGGCCAGTACATTTTCTTCACCGGCCACTGGCAAGTGTGTCAAAATGCTAGTTTTAGGCACTGTGTGTATATATTAGGCACATATGCTAAATCTAAAAAGTGAAATGATTGACATGTTCTTGATGGTTTTCTGAGGAAACTAACATCAAGCATGAAAAGTGTGTATTTTTACCTGTGTTTTTCGTGTTGTGTTTGATTACAGTGTTTGTGACGGTGGGCTCTTTATCTGCACTAACGAGTCATGTGACGGTGAGTCATGTGATGACCTCATACACACATTATTTTTAAATCTTCAGAGGAATTTTAAAAGAGACAAACGTTTCTGATAAAGTATCTGCAATAACAGTGCCTCTGGTTATTAGTGGGAGAGTCTGAGTCATACACTCTTACAAAACAAACAAACAAACAAACAAAAAGATCTTTCCTCTCCCTTTAACCCTCCCTTGTCTGTTACTCTGATCAATGCCTGAACTCAGTGTCTGAGCACTTCTTGTGTGTGTTTGCCTCTTCACGGTGACTCTTGCTGTAGTCCTCATTTGTAAGTCGTGTGTGTTAAATGACTGAATGTAAATGTGAATGTGTGTGTGTGTGTGTGTCAGTGGACTGTGAGTGGAGCTCCTGGTCCTCGTGGAGCTCTTGTTCCTCGTCCTGCGGTTCTGGACGCCAGTTCTCCAGCCGGACCGTACGCCGGCAGCGCCAGTACCGAGGACACGAGTGTGAGGGCCCGTCACACACACACCGCGTCTGCAGGGGCCCCGAATGTGGTGAGAAACACACTGTGAATTCAGTTTTGTTCATATGGTGTATTCTTTGAAGTGTGATCGCACATTTTATTTAATTTCATTATTTAATTGTATTATTTTATATTTCCTGCTACCATCTTTCCTTTAATGTTTGCATCAGATACTAGCAACAGCTGTCAGGGCTTTATGATAATAATTATTATAATAATGTTATTTGTTTGTTTTTAAAATATATAATTTATTTATTTGGTTTAACAATAATATTGTTATTTATAAAATGTTATTTACATTTTTTTTTTTGGATTATATTTTATTTCTTTTTATGCCTTTTTGTTCTCCCAGTCCCTATTTGTTTTGTCTTTGTAATGTATCATAAATGATATATTAAAAAGATATATAAATTATTTAATTAAATTGTAATAATAATAATAATAATACAAATTTATTTGGATTATTACTACTAGTACTCCTAATAATAAAAATAATATATGTATTTGTTTGTTTTAATAATGTGTTTGTTTAAAAATAAATGTTATTGTGATTAATAATAATAACTATTATTTGTTTGTTTTTAATATAATAATAATTATTGGTTTCACTTTATTTTGATGGTCCCTTTAACACATTCAGTTGTCTATAAGAAGCATTACACGTCTACTAACTCTCATTAGAGTATTAGTAGAGTAGTATTAGAGTATTAGTAGAGTATTAGTAGAGTATTATTAGAGTATTATTAGAGTATTAGTAGAGTATTATTAGAGTATTAGTAGAGTATTAGTAGAGTATTAGTAGAGTATTAGTAGACTGGTAGGGTTAGGGTTAGATTAAGTTGACATGTAGTTGAAAAGTTACTTATAGTCAGTAGAGTGTGTGTTGGAGGAGCATCACAATAAAGAGTTAGCAGATATTAATCAGACAGTCTACTAATACTCCAATGAGAGTTAGTTGACATATAGTTACTTATAGTCAACAGAATGTTCAAAAGGGACCATCAAAATAAAGTGTTACCATATTATTATTTGTTTATAATATATAAGTGTTGTAATGTAGCTGTAACTGTTCAAAAAATGTTCAAAATAATGTTAAATGTGGCGTCTGACGTCCCCTGACCCCTAACGCTCCTCCAGAGTGTCCCGAGGGCGAGCGCTGGCTCTGGAGTGTGTCCGGGTCCGAGCGAGTGTGTGAGCGGGGGTGTGTGGACCTCTACAGGCCTGAGCCGCTGAACTGCACGGGCCCCGGGGCCTCGGAGGGGTGTGTGTGTGAGGAGGGCCGCTACCGGAGCCCGGAGGGCCGCTGTGTGATCCCAGCGCTCTGTCCGTGTGAAGAAGACGACGGGACGCTTCGAGAGGTACATTACCTCTAAAGTCCTGTCTAACACGGTATTAGATACTGTTCTACACAGAAGGTGGACCGTGATGAACAGTTATTAGTGTGTGTGTGTGTGTGTGTGATGTCCAGTGTTGCTGAGCAGAAACATATAATCATGTTTCTCTCGCTCTCCTCAAAGTTGTGTTGGAGTTTCTCCTCAGCGTAAAGATGAAGAGCTTCATCTGTCACTGTTTACATGTTCGTAGAGTTCGTTTCTGGAGTAAATATATAGGCTATAATCTGTGCGTTTACACGGCTCTTTGGATGCTGGTGTTTCACGAGCCAATCAGTGAACACTGCCGTCACTGTAGTTCCTGTAGCACTGGTGTAGACGACTCTGAATAGGAGTAAATCAGTTCCTCTAGAAGGAGTTCCTGGAACTAAAACCGTTCCTCGTTCCTGCGGTGCGAACACGCCGAACTCCGGGAACTTCCACAATAGTTCTGGGCCTGTGAATGTTTGAAAGCCCACAATCACTCGCTCACACTTCTGCCCTTTATCCTGTAATTGCTGCGTTGTTTATTTATCCTAAGGAACGCCACTAATAACTCTGATGGATAATTGCTCAGGGCATTTCTAGGAAAAACATAATTGCCATCATCAATAATGAATAAAAGCGCTGAAAGGCCTCATGAGGTTGTATAATTGAACTAGAGTGGTGCCCATTTAAAACTGAAGACGGATGATGTCACTTCCTGTGGTTGGCAAAATGCCTTCACCACAAAACAGAAGGATTGCATACAAACAGTAATATTTGAACAGCAGATCAATATTTACTTTCATTACAAGATTAACCTTTATTAGGATTCAGCTTAATTTTGTTTTTAAATGCACCGGTTTACTTTAATTCATGTTTCTTATTCTAAAGAAAAATTAATGAATGAATTAGTTATTCTAAAGGAAAATGTATGAAAATGAAAGAAACTAGCAATACATTTTATAATAATTTGTGATAATTAGATATATAAATTATTTTGTGAAATTCTTCTCTGCTCACCAAAGCTGCATTTATTTGATCAAAAATACTGTATAAATGGTGAAATATTATTATAATGTAAATCTGCTGTTTTCTATGTGAATATATAGTAAAGTGTAATTTATTCCTGTGATCAAAGCTGAATGTTCATCATCATTACTCCAGTCTTCAGTGTCACATGATCCTTCAGAAATCAGGATAATATGATGATTTGATGATCAAGAAACATTTATGATTATTATCAATGTTGAAAACAGTTGGTATGTTGTGGAAACTGTGATACATTTTATTTTTCAGGATTCTTTGATGAATAGAAAGTTCAGAAGAACAGCATTTATTATAAATGAATCTTTTGTAACATTATAAATTTTTTAATGTCACTTTTGATCAATTTAATGCATCCTTGATTAATTAATGTTGTTTTGTTAAATCTTACCTCAAAACTTTGAATGGTATTATTATTTCCACAAAACTGTGCAGCAAATGATTCCTGAAGGATCATGTGACACTGAAGACTGGAGTAATGATGATCACAGGAATAAATTACACTTTACTATATATTCACATAGAAAACAGCTGATTTACATACTAATAATATTTCACAATATTTTACCGTATTTTCTATCAAATAAATACAGCCTTGGTGAGCAGAAGACACTCTTTCAAAAACTGAAATATATATATATTTATATCAGTGTCTGTCCATCAACATGGATGTAAGTACGAGTTCTCCATTGTGTGTTGTGTGTCACAGCCGGGGTTCGAGTGGGTTGACGGCTGTCAGTCATGTCGCTGTATCAATGGCCAGAAACACTGTCAATCAAACTGTCCTCCACTGCATTGCTCTGAGGTAAGAGATCTGCCATCACTCCACACATACAAACTCATTTTTCTGACTATTGGACGTTTCGTATATTCCTAGTTTGTCTTAAATCTGCTCATGCACTCTCAGCTTGGTTTCACATGTGTGTCGGCCAGTGAAGCAGTGAATAGCCTTGCGTCAGAATGAGCTCAGTTAGAGATGCTGGAAATAGACTGACCCGTTGTCCAGGCAACGGCCCGGTCCGAGATCGAGTCCCAGATGGTTCTGGAGTGACGGCCTGGACGTCCCTAAAGCGGTCTCAGAGACCCGGCCCGGCCTCAAGCCGAGATCTGCTCAAAGAAACACTAAAAATACTGCCTTCAGTTTCTACACCATTTGTTTCTTCTTCATCTAGTCCTAAAATTAAATTACCCAGTTTGCATTTTTTGCTGCCGGCTCGAGTAAATGTCACTCCTCAATGTAGGATTGTTCCTGTTAACTCCAAACTACAATTATAATCATGGACGGAAATAAACACTGACTTTCATAGTGTTTGATTTCTGCACCATACTGACTAAAAAAAACAGTTTTCAAAGATTCAAGGAGTAATTTGTGGGATTTGAAATCGCTGACTGTGAAAACTCTTACAGTTTTTAGGAGCTGCAAAAAACAATGCTGAATGCAATGCATTTTATCAACTTTTAAAATGCCTTTCTGTACGTATGGGAAGGCTATTCTGTGCTGAGTTACTTTATCTACAGTATTTGTGCAATTCTGGCTCATTTCTTGACCAGTAATTTGGGATTTAAATGGTTAAGACAATTTATTTAGCCATTTTTGTTATGGATGCACCGATATGAACATTTAGTTCAATACCGATAACCGATAATTCTTTATATTTGAAAACCGATATATTGGCAGATAAATCTAAATCCAAGTTTTTAAAAAGCCTGATTACAAAAACAAAAGTCTCACCATTAAAAGCCGTGTCCCAAGCACACAATAATAATGTTCTCATTATAATGTTATGTAGCCGATATGACAGACTTGCGCTGAATATTGCGCATCCGAAGAGTCTCAGCTGGAGGCATTATTTATCGGCTTTATATATCGGCCAAATTTTCTTATCGGGCCGATAACGATAAAATTAAAAATTAACATTTATCGGCCGATACCGATATGGTGGCCCATATATTGCGCATACCTAATTTTTAACTTGGCCCATTCTTTTTTGCCTAGGACTGTATATATATGTGAATAACAAGACAAACAAAAATATTTATTTTATTACCAGTTTTACTCCATCTTTGTCTGTAAATGTCTGCGAGCACCTCTGGGTGTCGTATGAAGTCAGTCAGCATTCGTCCGAGTCACCGATCACGTCATTTATACAGCGCTTTTAAAAATATAGATTATTTAAAGCAGCTTTACAGTGATAGCAGGAGATTACAGTAGCAGAGTTTTGGCTTTACAGCAGCTCTAGAATAAAGGTATTGTCCAGATAAAGTTAGTTTTGATTGATTCACTTCTGTTGCATAGATCATTAGTTCATACGTGAGCTATTCTGAGGCACTGGCAGCCGATGTCCTCCACATCACGTCTCTCTCTGTTTTCCAGGGTGAAGTGAAGGTGCTGGAAGCGGAGGACTGTTGCCCTGTGTGCCGGAGAGAGTATCCAGGTAAGAGTCACGAAACACACCACTAATGGGAAAGAGTGAGCCAAGAGTCGCTGATGTTTGTCAGCAGTTCTCGCAGCCCATGTGCCACACACTATTGATGTAGTACACATCATTAAGCAGACTGGAGCTTTTGCTCTGGCACTCCGAGTTTGAGTCAAACTACAGCCGAGGAACTGCATTCAAGAGACAGCAGGACGCTGTAAACTCGTCTCAGCCGAAAGGTGCGATATATAAAAATGCTGACTTGTGAAAACTCAAAGTTTTAGGTGTTAAATGCAGGAGAGGATCTTCTAAATCAGTGGGAGAGCTGCAGAAACAACACTGATGCAAATAATAAATTACTACTAACCATATAACCATCCATAGTTAGTCAGAAGGGCAAACGTGAGCATATATGCAGGAATATGTTACTTCTTGGTAATGCATCTGATAATAACAAACTATTAATAAGGTTTCATTTGTTCACATTAGTAAACATGCTAACTAACATGCAACAACTAACATGCATTACATGCAATAACATGCTTTACATGCAATAACATGCTTTACATGCAATAACATGCTTTACATGCAATAACATGCTTTACATGCAATAACATGCTTTACATGCAATAACATGCTTTACATGCAATAACATGCTTTACATGCAATAACTAACATGCTTTACATGCAATACCTAACATAATTAATATGCAATATCTAACATGCAATTAATGGTGAAAAATACTTCTAAAGCATTGATATGCATTTTCTAAATTTTCTGTTTTCCTATTCAAACTATATTGATTATTTGACATATTTTGTGTATTAAGCAGTTCATGGTAATGCTAATACATTTTAATGTTTGATTTTAAGGACATTTTAGCACTGTGTACATTTAAAGTCAACATGAAATACTATTCGACCCTGTAACACACAATATCTGAGGGAAATCGGATATTTAGCGAAGGGGAAAACATGCACAAGGTTTTTATCCATCGTTGATTGGTTTTCTGAGGTGAAGCAAGTTAATAAAATATTACAAAACCAAACATTTTGTCTTCATAAAAACATGCACAGATGAATTGTGCACAATCAGAAGACTCTATGCTAAGAATGAAAACGTGTTGATTTCAATTGCATGTTGATTTTAAAATGGAAGTTTTAATGATAACATGGATCTAAAAAGCAGCAATCTTCAGAAATCCTTCATTAAATCAACACACAATTATGTTCTGATTTGATTATTTTCACTGCAATGTCTTCTGTACCGTGTGCTTCATTAATCCCCTGCTGTCTCTCTCTCTCCTCCTGTCCCATTTTCTCCCATGAACATCCCTCTGTGGTCTCCAGAGGATCCTGTTGCCGAGTGCCGTCGTCACACTGAGGTCAGGAACATCACCAAGGGCGACTGTCGCCGGGACGACGTGGAGGTCAGCTTCTGCAGGGGGCGCTGTTTATCCCGGACCGATGTCATCCTGGAGGTGTGTGTGTGTGTGTGTGTGTCGCTCGCGTGTCTCTGTGCGATCTGAGATTCAGTGCCACGTCAATCTGAGTATTTACACTTACTTATGTGTTATAAATGCACCAATGTAGCCTATAATGTTTTGTCAATTATTGCTGTATATATATATATATTTATACAGTCAAACCAAAATGTATTCAGACTCCTTCAACTTTTCTCACATTATCACAGTTTATTCGCTATAGTTTAGAAAATGGTAATAAAATATGAGCAGAACTGTATAGTGTCCGTCCTTCTGTTAGACTCACACACATGAATTATGTTGAATATCTGTCAGCTGGTAAATTTAACTACACAATTACATTATACCAGTTTAGCTCCACCAGTGACCAGCAATGCTTCATGTTGTTCAGTGTGTGTGTAAAAAGAGCATTAGTTATTACAGACAAAACACTGAGGAAAACATAATTTTTGGTCCCAAATCTTTATAAATGTTCCTGGTAGTCACTGAATGAAGAATTTCTGGGTATAATATGTCACAGTTTACTTTATTTTGCTCTCCTCGCTTACATAAATGAACTATAGTTTCCTGCACACACTAGTAAAAAAAAATATCAAAAATTATATCTGGTGTCTGAATATTTTTTGGTTTGTATGTGTGTATATATATATATATATATATATATATATATATATATATATATACACATAAGCTGTACAAGAGAAATTAGCCTTAATATTATGTTGTAAAGTCGAAAAAGATGCATACAAAATCTATAAATATACTATGTAATATTCCCTGATATCATTTATTACAGGTTTGATAATTTAAGATAAATGTCAGTAATGGATGAACATCATATTGATCAGTTATTTATGATACCATTATATGTTGCATATAACAATCCATCATAGAGAGGATTTATGATCATCCCAACACTGAAGCGCCACAGTGATCAGGCCTGTGTTCTTTGTTCTGGATTTAAATGTTTCATCAGTTGCTGCAACTATTTTAAAATGTGTTTGAAATGGAAACTTCTGTCCGGTTGCCATGGAAACCAACTCCAGCTTCAACGCCAAAAACTCACACCTCTTTTTTTTATTCACATCTGCCCTCTTCTTTTGCGTCTCGTGTTCATCTCTCTCTCTCTCTCTCACTCTCTCTCTACCTCTCCCTCTCTCTCTACCTCTCCCTCTCTCTCCATCCCTCTCTCTCTCTCTCCATCCCTCTCTCTCTCTCTCCATCTCTCTCTCTCTCTCTCTCTGTTTCTCCCTCTCTCTCTCCATCCTCTCTCTTTCTCTCCATCTCTCTCTCTCTCTCTGTTTCTCCCTCTCTCTCTCCATCCCTCTCCCCCTCTCTCTCTCTCTCCATCCTCTCTCTCTCTCTCCCTCTCTCTCTCTCCATCCTCTCTCTCTCTCTCCATCTCTCTCTCTCTCTCTGTTTCTCCCTCTCTCTCTCCATCCCTCTCTCCCTCTCTCTCTCCATCCCTCTCTCTCTCTCTCTATACCTCTCCCTCTCCATCCCTCTCTCTCTCCATCCCTCTCTCCCCCCTCTCTCTCGCTCTCCATCCCTCTCTCTCTCTCTCTGTTTCTCCCTCTCTCTCTCTCTCTCTCTCTCTCTCTGTTTCTCCCTCTCTCTCTCCATCCCTCTCTCTCCATCCCTCTCTCTCTCTCTGTTTCTCCCTCTCTCTCTCCATCCCTCTCTCTCTCTCCATCCTCTCTCTTTCTCTCCATCTCTCTCTCTCTCTGTTTCTCCCTCTCTCTCTGTTTCTCCCTCTCTCTCTCTCCCTCTCTCTCTCTATACCTCTCCCTCTCTCTCTCCCTCTCTCTCTCTCCATCCCTCTCTCCCTCTCTCTCTCCCTCTCTCTCTCCCTCTCTCTCTCTCCATCCCTCTCCCCCTCTCTCTCTCTCCATCTCTCTCTCTCTGTTTCTCCCTCTCTCTCTCCATCCCTCTCTCTCTCTCCATCTCTCTCTCTCTGTTTCTCCCTCTCTCTCTCCATCCCTCTCTCTCTCTCCATCCTCTCTCTTTCTCTCCATCTCTCTCTCTCTCTGTTTCTCCCTCTCTCTCTGTTTCTCCCTCTCTCTCTCCATCCCTCTCCCCCTCTCTCTCTCCCTCTCTCTCTCTCCATCCTCTCTCTCTCTCTCCATCTCTCTCTCTCTCTCTGTTTCTCCCTCTCTCTCTCCATCCCTCTCTCTCTCTCTCTCTATACCTCTCCCTCTCCATCCCTCTCTCTCTCCATCCCTCTCTCCCCCCCTCTCTCTCGCTCTCCATCCCTCTCTCTCTCTCTGTTTCTCCCTCTCTCTCCATCCCTCTCTCTGTCTCTCTCTCCATCCCTCTCTCCCTCTCTCTCCATCCCTCTCTCTCCCTCCATCCTCTCTCTCTCTCTCCATCCCTCTCTCTCTCTCTGTTTCTCCCTCTCTCTCTCCATCCCTCTCTCCCTCTCTCTCTCCCTCTCTCTATACCTCTCTCTCTCTCCATCCCTCTCTCCCTCTCTCTCTCCATCCCTCTCTCCCTCTCTCTCTCTCTCTCCATCCCTCTCTCCCTCTCTCTCTCCCTCTCTCTCTCCATCCCTCTCTCTCCCTCCATCCTCTCTCTCTCTCTCCATCCCTCTCTCTCTCTCTCTCTCTCCATCCCTCTCTCCCTCTCTCTCTCCCTCTCTCTCTCTATACCTCTCCCTCTCTCTCTCCCTCTCTCTCTCTCCATCCCTCTCTCCCTCTCTCTCTCCCTCTCTCTCTCCATCCCTCTCTCTCCCTCCATCCTCTCTCTCTCTCTCCATCCCTCTCTCTCTCTCTGTTTCTCCCTCTCTCTCTCCATCCCTCTCTCCCTCTCTCTCTCCCTCTCTCTCTCTATACCTCTCCCTCTCTCTCTCCCTCTCTCTCTCTCCATCCCTCTCTCCGGAGACGAAACGCTCTAAATGATCCCTGGATTTCGCTCCATCAGAGAGAGCAGGCCATTGGCATTTGAACAAATGTAGCGTGAAGACGTTTTGGATTGTTATCCGTGTGTTTAGCTCGTCTGTCCTGGGCTCTAATATAATCTCTCTCTCCCTCTCTCTCTCTCTTTTTCTCTATATATAATTTTTTTGGAAGGCCAAGGAAAACCCGCAATATTTACTACAAGGAGAAATACAACTGAGAAACATGATCAGGAGCTTTTGCCTATTTTTAAAGCTTTTGTAAAGATTAGAATTATAATAGATTTGAGCTACTATGGAGCTCTGAATGATGCTGAAACTTACAGAAGTGGTGTTATAATGATGCTATATGTTCAGTGGTGGAAGGAGAGTTGTGTTGTGATATTTTGTGGTGTTACATTTTAAATGAATTGATAAAGTAATGTAATAAAGTTGTTTAAAAAAATCACATAAAATCTCTCTCCCTCCGTCTCTGGGGTTTGGTTTAAGGAAACCTTAGGGAAGTTTAAAGTTCAAAGTTTAACCTGATAAAAAAAAATCATTTAATGTTATCCGTGTTATATTTTATTTGCAATAACAATGTGGGCTTTTATAAGTCAGTCCGTTTGGCCATTAACTTTTAAATGCATCATTATGCATTAATATGAGGAGAGTCTGCATGAAGGACACGCGACTGCAGATCAACGTGCTGTAATTTAAAAAAAAATGGTAGGAAATGAAATGTGGAGGATTTTATATTTGACAAGATGATTGACAGCTCAGTTTACGGTGACTGGATGAGAGAGAGCAACCGTTAAAGACACAATTGTATGACGCAATATTAAGTCCCAATGCTTGCCTACTCTTCTGCCACACACTCAAAAGAACCTAGTAAATACTTTTAGGGCGTAGTACTCGAAAAATTAGAATATCGTGCAAAAGTTATAATTTTGATGATTATGGCTTACAGCTTATGAAAATTCGAATATTACATGAAATCAATAAAAAACGGATTTTAAATACAGAAATGTCGGCCCTCTGAAAAGTATAATCATGCATATGTATATAGTTCTGTATACTAAATATATTAGTTTCACCTTTTAATTTGAATTACTGAAATGCATGAACTTTGCATGAAATTACCATTTTTTCGAGTTTCCCCTGTATAAGCAGGCGAACTGAGACGCAGCAAATGAATGAAGTCCAGAAATAAACTGCCATGTGACACACACTCTCTCCGTCTGTGTTTCAGGAGCCGTACCTGCAGGCGTTCTGCGACTGCTGTAGTTACAGGCTCGACCCGCAGAACCCGGTGCGGTTCCTCAGCCTCCAGTGCGCCAGCGGAGACGTGGAGCCCGTCGTGCTGCCCGTCATCCACAGCTGCGAGTGCACCAGCTGCCAGGGTGGGTGAGCCGAGGAACGTCGGGGGGGCGGGACATCCTCTGCGCTTTGTTTGGAGAGACTGAGCGCTGTTAGAGAGGACAAATGTGCCAAGAGATCATACAAACATAACTTTGTCATTCCCATGTTAATAGGCAGAATGTCCAAGCTTCTGGTTTCCATTCATACTGTCAAAAACACCCACAGTCAATCATTTTATCCCTTAAAACTCATCTTTGATCTCTGAAATGTGTTTTTTCTTAAATTAATTCCTTAAAATATCTTGAATGTAACGTTCTATGAATATGCATATGAGCCCCGCCTCCACTCACTCACTTTATTCTCCACTAAACCACTAGATGCACTTTCCTAAACATCCACGTTTTACAATGCACGTGGAAAATTGGCTGATCCTTGAACCAAAGTTGATTCTGCGTTAAGCATTTCTAATAATTAAAGTCCCCCTGTAGTCAATAATTGTATCCCTTAAAACTCATCTTTAAACACCTAAATTACAAATTTAAGTGTTTTTTCCTTAAAATAGCCTTAAAATATCTTGCATGTAACTCGACACCCTTGCCTCATTTAGTATTTGCGGTTCTATGAATATGCAAATGAGCCCCGCCTCCACTCACTCCCTCACTCAGAGATCCACTGGTTGACGATCACACGTTGATCTGATTGGTTACAAGGTCGTTTGTGACGTCAGAAACACCAGCGATTTCACACCGTGTTTTTGAGACTGTCTTTGGTTCACTGCAGTTTTAAGGAGGAAATACTCAGCAATGCTGTCGACTTATGAACTTACACATGTGTGTCTTAAAGCATATTAATAACACCACATAGACACATAAACAACATTAAAAGCTGGATTTTCACCACAGGGGGACTTTAATAAATAATTTATTTAATTGGGGGAAAAACACACAACATTTAATTAATCTTCAAAAAAGGGTCCAATTCAACTATTAACTACGACTTTTGCCTCAATAAACTCCTAATTACTGCTTATTAATAGTTAGTAAGGTAGTTGAGTTTAGGTATTGGATAGAATTATGGGATGTAGAATACAGTCATGCATTAATATGTAGAAATAAACAACCAATATCCTAGTAATACAGTACGTATGCTAATAAGCAACTAGTTAATCGTGAGAATTGGACCCTAAAGTGATACAAAAAAAACAAGACCACAATTTTAACAGACATTTATCATTAACCTCATTCATATTGACTCATAAATTATTCATAGATTTTAAGGGTCAGCTCTGAAGGACATGTGGTATTTCCACAATTCATAACCAAAGCATCATGTTGTCATGCTATAACGAGCCTGATTGTGACGTACGCTGTGTTTCCAGCATGCCTGATCTCGTTAGGCTTGTTCTCGTCAGTGTTTAGTCATTCATCAATGCGATTGATCTCATTAGCTAATTGAATCTGTGGGACTTCACTTAGAGGGGTCGCATTTTTTATCCTACGCCATCATGGAGCCATTTCATGCAGATTGATATTTACCGATACGTTTGTGAGCTTTGTAAACAATGCCTTAAAATTTGTTCTAAAAATGGCTTAAATTAAAAAATGTTGTAGAGGAGATTGTCTGAGTTATGCAGCTTTCAAGGCATGTCCGAATGACTGGATTTACGAGACGAGCTCAAATGAACGTAAAACTGTGGATTTTGTTTGGATATCGATCAATTAAATTGTCATTGTGAATGTTGTTCAATTGAGTTTGAATGCATTTTGTGTACTCCTGCTATAAACGGCTATAAAGCTTCCTAGAACACTTATTTAGCCAGTTTACAAGACCACAACATTTCCCATAATTCACCGCAAGAATGATAATACACAAAGCATCAATTACAGCTTCCTTTTCTCTTTATTGTGTTGCATTAGCGCTAAAAGCTTCCTGTCTTTGTTGAGAAGTGAAAAAGAGAGATATGAAACCGCCATCTCCATTTTAACACTTTAATGCACATAATAATTACAATTTCAGCAAGAACTTCTTGAAGGCAGGCGAATATTTTGCAGTTGCATTGATTAAATATATGATGATGCATTGCACAAAAATCTGTATTTATGTCTTGTTTTCATGTACAAGCATCTAAACATCCATTTACTTGAGATGCAAAATGACATTTATTTCTGAAAGTGTATAAAAATCAAGTGAGTTTGTGCTTAAAAACAATAAATCTGCCATTAGAAAATAAATGAAAGGTAAGTTTGAAGTTATTAATTATCTAATATTTTGCATCTCAAATAAATGCATCATGTTTAGATATTTACAGGAAAACAATACAGAAATGAAGGAAGAACATTGCTTTTTGCAGCGTGTCTGAGACTAAATGCATATTTAATGATATTTTCTTGTGTGCTAGCTCATTACAGTGAACTTTCAGAAAGGTACGAATCAAGAATGCATGAGATGCATGATCAAATATTTCCAAAATTTGCCGAAATCATCTACTTTTCCTCTTTCCGCAGGTGGAGACCTGTCGAGACGCTGATGAATGGAGAGAAGTGCTTCGTCCTCGTCTTCATCCGGTCTTCTTTACATGTAGCTTGTCATTATATGACTGAATCTTCTCTATTTAATATTTCCTAAAGCTCTACGAGATCTACAATCTGTACAGCCTTTAAATTATGTTTGGATTTATAACTTTTTCAGTCTTAAATATTTTGTATTTTAATGAATCTAGCTTATGTTGATTAAAAAGAAATTAATTATTATTATTCTTAAATGTTTGTAGCAAATTATTTGTATTATAAAAGAAGAACAGAGGATTTTACTAAAGTAGACAGATTATTTTCCTTAAATGCACTGAGGTCTGTGGTTTGATATACAGTATAAAACCTTATTTCATATATAACTTCTAAATGTGCGATCTAAAGCCTATTGTTAAATTTATGGTCTTAACCACTGAAAATTTTTCTTATTTTTTTTCATTTTGATTATGAGTTGAAACTTCATTATTATACAATTCAAAATGATTGAGAAAATGCAGGATATTTTTGTGATTTTTACTGACTTTAATGCACAATTAAACTAACCTTTTTGGTAATAGTGGGCTTATTTACAAGTGTGGCAGTTTATTGAAGACAAAGAATTATTTTATAAAATGTATTCCATTCCCCCCTTGTTTGTGAAAGTGTGTCACGGATACGGATAGTGAATGAAAGGGATTGATGGGGAGGAGGAGGCTGAGATGCTTCAAACACAGTCCGGATAAATATGGACAAAAGCGCCGCGCCACCTTGAAAAGCCCTGATTTCAAAGGGATTTTGCTTAAAATATCAAACTCCACTAATGTTGCTTTTTAGGCTAATAAGCAAGAAGTTGCAAAATCGTTGTTATTGCACTAAAAAACCTCCGCATATATGCAAATTATTGGTGTTTTAGTCCACGAGGAGTGTCTTTTGTCTGCACGCGCGTGACGGCGCAGGGAAACCCCACGCCCGCGACGCGTGCACCGACGATGACGTATCATGTACAGTCTGACAGCGCGACGCCGCCGCCGAAGGTGGAAAACAAAGCGCGTTGAAAAGCTCTCTCGCGCGCGCAACTGTCAAGTGAGTTATAGGATCTCGCATGGAGCTTTCGGTGATCGCTCGGGATCCTCGTCGGGATAATCGTGAAGTATCCCAATTTACCTTTCAGTTGAAACCCGTGATTTATGTTCCTTTTCCACAAGAGCCACGGAGATGACGACATCAAGGGTTCGACACCTGCGAAAGGAGACAAATGACCACGGAATGAAATGAACTAAACACAGCAATATTTATTCTATACTAGTAATAAGTAATTATTTAAGTTTAGTTGTGTTTGTATTGTAGTTAAACAGACGCTGGCATCCAGCTTCACGAGCTCGTCCTTGTTGTCGTTGGTCACCATCGAAACGGGAGGAGCGCGCGCGAGAGCAGTGCGCGTCAAATGAATCGCATCTCTTTTCTTCTAAGAAAGAAGAAGAAATCTCTTTTCTTCTTACATTTTGTTTTTGACGTATGAAAACTCAGAAGAGCGCTTTAATTGGACAAAGGGATACCCAAGGACGTGACTATGGTAAAATTAGGGTACCTCGCGAGCGCGTTGCAGTCACACAGAGTTCAGCGTCCAACATGTCACGAAGTAAATTAATCTAGCGGTACTTTCATAATTTTTTAAGGGATTACGCGACGTAAACAATCTTTGGAAATTGTTGTTTTGGATAAGTATATATCGCGTGTTGTTCTCCTGAGGGCTCGCTCGTGCTGATGAAGTTCCCCCGAGCGCGGGAGGCTCGCGCGTCGCTGTGTGGACCCGCGCGTGCCCAGGGCGCGCAGAGCGTGGCGGGAAGGTCAGCTTGAGCTCGTGACAGGTGACACTCGCTGGACTGAGCGCGCGAGGATGCCGGTACGACGAGGGCACGTCGCGCCGCAAAACACTTTCCTCGACACGATCATCAGGAAATTCGAGAGTCAAAGTAAGTTCGTGTTTATTTTCAGTATTTTACTTGTATTGTGTGTTTTTTTTTACTCACAGAATACTATGTTTTTTGGACCTAGATATACACTGTTTTTGATGTAACTTTTGATTCCTGTCAGAAATACTATGGCTGAATCTTCGATTACTCCAGTTTTAACTGTGAGATCAGATAGAAAATTGCACCTAAATGTGACACATACTATTATATATTATAATACTCATAATAATGCTTATAATACTCTCAAAATATTCTATCAAAAACCTCGGAGAACCATGTGAATACTATACTAGCCTAACTTAAATGAAAATGGAAGATATGTAGTAACTTACCATGCTATATATCAAACATGGTGTCACACCACAGTAACGTTACCTTTATATAAGGGTTGCTAATGAAACAGGTGTATCAAATAACGACACTGACATAATCATACTATAAACGAGATATTTTGAGCAGCCTTCAGTCTTTTGGATGTTAAAATTGTAATTATTGTGCATTATCGAATAAAGACACTATCTCTGAGAGGTACATAATAAATGATAATGTTATAGTTACTGATCATATGTTGGAAACTGGAGAGCTAGGCTGTTCATCATCCTTTATTTTAACGTGTGGTGGTTCTGTTCATAATATAGGCCTATATATAGTCCCAGTTATACAGTCAATAAACTTTATGATTATCCAGAATTCATTCGTAAGTCACAGGCAGACATGTTGCTTTAGGTCTGATCAGATACATGCATCTAAACTGGGTTTAACCTTGCATGTGATTTTGAGTCCTAAAACTTTAAATTGCTCAGTTTTCATGATGCATTTGCTGGTCTGACAGGTGTGGAGATTCAAGTCTCAGATGTGGACCTTCTTACTCAATCATCCTCAAAAATCTCACTGGCTTTCAAAGAGCCACTCAGTCTTCATTTCCATCTGTCTCAGACTGGAATTGTTTTGTTTTCTGAAGCAGCTTGTGATGTGTTTGTGTTGGGAAATAGTAAAGGTGACACCAATGAGTAATGCTGCAAAAAAAAAAGAGAATTTTGTAAGATTGCGCATTGATGTTGTGGCTCCAGTGAGGAATAATGGGATGTTTATCCCTATGGAAATGCAAAGGTTTCTTCAGTGCATCAGCTGATCGTCTTCCATCGATTCCCTCAGACATTTAGACTGTTTTGATAATGAATACTGTCTTCAGTTAGATGTCTGTGTGAATAATATTGGGGTATAATATGTCAGTCCATATTTTACTTCTGAATTATTCATATCGTATAGGTGTTCAAGTCCCCCTGTGGGGTATATCAAGCTTTTAATGTTGTTTATGTGGTGTTTTTAATATACAAACCATGTGTAAATTCATAAGTCAACACCATTGCGGAGTATTTTGGTGTTTCTGATGTCACAAACTACCTTGTAACCAATCAGATCAAAGTGTGATCGTCAACCAGTGGATCTCTGAGTGAGTGGAGGCGGGGCTCATTTGCATATTCATAGCACCACGCATACTAAATGAGGCAAGGGTGTCAAGTTACATTCAAGATATTTTAAGGCATGAAGACATTTTTTTCAATGAAAAAATATTTAAATATGTAATTTTGGTGATCAAAGATGAGTTTTAAGGGATAAAACGATTGAATACAGGGGGACTTTAACTCACATGATTGATGCGTTATTACAAAAACAATTACACCACCCTACATTTTCAATAAGAATAGCCAAATATCAGAGCTTCATACTATTACTCTCATATAATAATCGTCTTGCAGTTGAATATTTAATGAGGAATTAGTTGATAATGAAAATCCAAAGCATTTGAAATGGCTTCATAATTCAAGTCTGGTCAGAAGTCACTTTCCATCTTAACCTTACCACTACCCTTCCTCTTTCAAGACGCGTCTCTCCCTCGGGCACTTTAAATAATATATTACCTTCTCTATCAAAACCCATCGCAAGCGTTTGAGAAGAGCTTTGGCGGTGTTGAAGAGTACGAGTGAGTGTTTTTCAGCATGCGTTGTCATCGCTCTGACCATAAGCTGCCAGTGTTTCTCCTTCAGTGTTTTTCTCCAGATGGCTTGGATCTGTTTTCCTAGCCTTGATGTTTCACCGGTTCAAAAAGAACACCGTGTGCTTCTCGTTGTGATATCTCCACCGAATATTAAAAACCGAACAAGTGTTTTCTCTCCGGTGTTCAGTGGATTATATGAGATGTCAGATGAGAACATTCGCTGCAACAAAACAGTAACCCAAAAATAAAATGCCCGTGCTTGTGTCCCACAGCTGAAATGCCACTTTTTAAATACAGGTGAGTGACTGGAGTTAATAGAGGAAACTGAGAAAACAAATGATTATCAGTTTAAACTAAAGGTTGGACTCGATATAGTGTTTCTTACAACTTACCAAAGATCCAGTGATCCGTGGATATTGACATGCAGCAGAAATCACATTTATATGAGCCTGATTTCCACACCGAAATACATAAAGCAAATTTGCCAGTGAACGCTTTATAAAATACAATATAGGTCTATATCTAGGTGATCACTTATATCAATGTTTTAGCCTATATATCATCATATCATCCAGCCCTAAAACTTGTATAAGTTTTTTGTCCATGTTTATTTAAAAACATCCAATTATGCAGAAGATACAATGGTTAAATACAGGTGAAACTCGAAAAATTTGAATATTGTGCAGAAGATATAATTTTGATGATTATGGCTTACAGTTTATGAAAACCCTAAATTCAAAATCTCAGAAAATTAGAATATTACATGAAATCAATAAAAATAAGGATTTTAAATACAGAAATGTCGGCCCTCTGAAAAGTATAATCATTCATATGTATATAGTTATATACTAAATATATTAGTTTCACCTTTTAATTTGAATTACTGAAATGCACAAGCTTTTGCACGATATTCTAATTTTTCGAGTTTCACCTGTAATTAATTGAGTTGACAATACATACAACAATACAATAGTGTATGATTTTACCGCTAAATCCAGCATATTGACACAAAATGATAAACTGCAAATCCAGCTTTCCCAGAATTACAGCGACCATTTGCTTCTCTGTTCTGTAGTTTTCAGGAGTCTGTAAAAATATACATCAGATTTCTTGTCAAATCTAGTCGATCTCAAAACTCTTTCCCGTTTTAGATGTGTGTTTCGTGAAAACAAATGCTGCCACTCAGTGTTTCTGCCACTCAGTGTTTCAGTGTTTCTGCCACTCAGTGTTTCAGTGTTTCTGCCACTCAGTGTTTCAGTGTTTCTGCCACTCAGTGTTTCTGCCACTCAGTGTTTCTGCCACTCAGTGTTTCTGCCACTCAGTGTTTCAGTGTTTCTGCCACTCAGTGTTTCAGTGTTTCTGCCACTCAGTGTTTCTGCCACTCAGTGTTTCAGTGTTTCTGCCACTCAGTGTTTCTGCCACTCAGTGTTTCTGCCACTCAGTGTTTCTGCCACTCAGTGTTTCAGTGTTTCTGCCACTCAGTGTTTCTGCCCACTCAGTGTTTCTGCCACTCAGTGTTTCTGCCACTCAGTGTTTCTGCCACTCAGTGTTTCAGTGTTTCTGCCACTCAGTGTTTCTGCCACTCAGTGTTTCTGCCACTCAGTGTTTCTGCCACTCAGTGTTTCTGCCACTCAGTGTTTCAGTGTTTCTGCCACTGTGTTTCTGCCACTCAGTGTTTCAGTGTTTCTGCCACTCAGTGTTTCTGCCACTCAGTGTTTCTGCCACTCAGTGTTTCAGTGTTTCTGCCACTCAGTGTTTCTGCCACTCAGTGTTTCAGTGTTTCTGCCACTGTGTTTCTGCCACTCAGTGTTTCAGTGTTTCTGCCACTCAGTGTTTCTGCCACTCAGTGTTTCTGCCACTCAGTGTTTCTGCCACTCAGTGTTTCAGTGTTTCTGCCACTGTGTTTCTGCCACTCAGTGTTTCAGTGTTTCTGCCACTCAGTGTTTCTGCCACTCAGTGTTTCAGTGTTTCTGCCACTCAGTGTTTCTGCCACTCAGTGTTTCAGTGTTTCTGCCACTCAGTGTTTCTGCCACTCAGTGTTTCTGCCACTCAGTGTTTCAGTGTTTCTGCCACTCAGTGTTTCAGTGTTTCTGCCACTCAGTGTTTCTGCCACTCAGTGTTTCTGCCACTCAGTGTTTCTGCCACTCAGTGTTTCTGCCACTGTGTTTCTGCCACTCAGTGTTTCTGCCACTCAGTGTTTCAGTGTTTCTGCCACTCAGTGTTTCAGTGTTTCTGCCACTCAGTGTTTCTGCCACTCAGTGTTTCAGTGTTTCTGCCACTCAGTGTTTCAGTGTTTCTGCCACTCAGTGTTTCAGTGTTTCTGCCACTCAGTGTTTCAGTGTTTCTGCCACTCAGTGTTTCTGCCACTCAGTGTTTCTGCCACTCAGTGTTTCTGCCACTCAGTGTTTCAATGTTTCTGCCACTCAGTGTTTCAGTGTTTCTGCCACTCAGTGTTTCAGTGTTTCTGCCACTCAGTGTTTCAGTGTTTCTGGCACTCAGTGTTTCTGCCACTCAGTGTTTCAGTGTTTCTGCCACTCAGTGTTTCTGCCACTCAGTGTTTCAGTGTTTCTGCCACTCAGTGTTTCTGCCACTCAGTGTTTCAGTGTTTCTGCCACTCAGTGTTTCTGCCACTCAGTGTTTCAGTGTTTCTGGCACTCAGTGTTTCTGCCACTCAGTGTTTCAGTGTTTCTGGCACTCAGTGTTTCTGCCACTCAGTGTTTCAGTGTTTCTGGCACTC
>JAULUF010000084.1:902500-917500 GCA_031834385.1 Semotilus atromaculatus
GGATCACGTTCTCACCACAAACGAACCGCTCCAGAGTTGGTGTGAGAGCGCACCGTACGCTTGTTTGGGCCGGTTCTGGTGCACACGAACCACACCAAGGGGGACAACGAACTCTAGTGCGATTCAGCCGGACTAAATGAGGCAGCTGTGAAATCACCGTTCAGTGATGGTTTCATTTTGTTGTAAAAAAGTTATTAATTTAGTTAATTTATATATCTAGCCGCTCTGGAGAAAACAGTGATGTCAACGTCCAGCTCAGTTCAGTTCTTCTATATATATACACATTAGAGGTCGATTGGTTTTCTGATTGGTGGAACAATCGGTTATCGGCAAAAACAGGTTAACCTGTTACCATCTATTTGCATTAGTTTTATGTGTTATTTTTGTTTTTTATCCAGTATCCATTTGAAAAACTATCGGTTGATTAGGCCTAGTCGGTTATCGGCAAGTACGGCCAAACTTATTATTGGTATCGGTAAAATCCACTATCGGTTGATCTCTAGTTTGCGTATATGCACATATGTCAGTTTTTTGTGAGCTTGTTGTGTCTGACAGTCTCTTGTGTTATTCACCTCTGCAGGACAAGCTGCAGAAAGAGCACACACACACACACTTGTGTAAAACACACACGGATTCATCATAAATGAACTGGATTCACTCTGCCTTTGTTAAAGCCACACAAAGAGGATTTGCTGTTTTCTTTGCCGTTTTCTTTCAGCTGTTCCTCATTGCTAAATGCATTGTTCTGTTTCCTCAGGAGACACGGCTTGTTCCTTCCTCACAGATAAAAGAAGAAGATGAGTTCACTTTCCTCCATTCAAATGTTCCTTTCTTTCTCTGTGTCTGTTAGTGACTCTGATCCACCGCGCGTGAGAAGAACATAATCAGATCTATCTGTCTATCTGTCTATCTATCTGTCTATCTGTCTATCTATCTGTCTATCTGTCTATCTATCTGTCTATCTATCTGTCTATCTGTCTATCTATCTGTCTATCTGTCTATCTGTCTATCTGTCTATCTGTCTATCTATCTATCTATCTATCTGTCTATCTGTCTATCTATCTGTCTATCTGTCTATCTGTCTATCTGTCTATCTGTCTATCTATCTATCTATCTATCTATCTATGGCCTTTGCTATTGTTATAGCTTCATTATAGGCAATTATGTTTAACGTATTTTGACTGATTTAAAAGACAGAGCTTTAAGAGTTCCTCTCGTTTTCTTTTAAAAGGTAAAACTTTTGTAAGAGCTACACTGAAGTTGGCAGTTTGATTTCAAGTTAATTTCAATCTTTGTGTGCTAAAAAGGCACATACGTTCCACATCTATGTAGAGATAGCAATACACGTTCTCCTTTTTTTTGCCAAATAAAAGCATGTCATCAATGTCTTCACTCTCGCTGTATCAAAATCTCACCTATCTTTCCTCAGAGATGGTCCCAATAATGTGCTTAAAGTCAAGTCAAATTCAGTTGCATGATTACATGATGTAACGATTTTTTTCTAGCATGATTTCCATTACACGAGAGTAGATGTTAAAACTTCATGCTGATTTGTACTCGGCTTTCGCCAAGATAAGCAACACTAAGACGTAGCTTTACAGTAAACTATGCTTCTCCATCCATTTACGCTTCTTTCCATATGAGGGTGTGACTCCCCTTCTGTCCGGCGTTAACGGCTGCTGTGTACTTGGCGCGTCAGCACACACGACGACTGCAACTACAGTGTGGTCTCCCTAGTGGACCAGCACGACAACCGTCTGGATTGAGCCGAGTAGGGGACATCTCTAGGGTCTTCAAGTGGGCACCTTCCGTCCTCAGTGTTTCGTCGACTAGCCCACGACACCTCAAGAGGGCTCGACAGTGACTCTGGCGTCCCAGAGTCACCCCCCTCCGTCCCCCACTCAACTCAGCCCAGCTTACTGACCTCTACATCCCTCCTGCTGCTGAGACCTAACCACAATCTCACAATCTCTCCGCAACCCAACCATACGCGCCAACCCGTTTGACTAAGGCTGTCGAGCCCCACTGGTGCGTTAAAGCAGTTACAGTGGCAACGGTTCCGTATGGCATACCACCTACCGCAAAACACAATATCTGCCCAACCACCCGTCATTCTATACTATACAACCTATACAAATTGTATAGTATACTATACAACCTATACTATACAACCTATACAAATAAACCAACAGACTCTTCAAGTTTTTCAAGAATTCTACGAAACCGTAGCGTGGCGGCCTGTACCTTGCCAGCTAGAATCTTTCCGTCTCAACCACAGCCAGTTGCTGCTCCTTTCTGCTGCTTCAGATAAGTTCTTTACTGTGCGACGCAACTCTTGGCCGCTGAATCCGACGTCTCTGAGGAACCGGGTTGTAGAGTGTGCCACAAAACCTCGACAACCCACTTCCACTGGATAAACCTGGACTCTCCATCCTCGCTGTTCTGCATCAGTGGCCAAATGAGCATACCGCAGTTTCTTCCTCTCATATGCCTCATCTACAGCATCCTCCCATGGCACTGTCAACTCTATTAGTTGAACAATGCGTGCTGATCCAGACCACAAAACAATGTCTGGTCGTAGGTTAGTGGTGGCAATCTTAGGTGGAAAAATAAGCCGTTGATCAAGATCAGCCAGCATCTTCCAGTCCCTAGCAGCTTCCAGTTGTCCTGGCCGAGAATTGGTGTTAACACCTTTTCTTGGTGGTTGCTCGCCTGGGCGGAGGAATGTTGTCTTCTGCGTGTAATGTTTTGCTAGAACAGGCGGCAACTTATTGGTCATACTACGCTTGCCTTCCAATGCTAAAGCCAAACATCGCAGTACTTGGTCATGGCGCCAAGTAAACCGACCTTGGCTAAGAGCCACCTTACATCCTGTCAAAATGTGCCTTAATGTGGCAGGTGATGAACACAAAGGACAAGAGGGATCCTCTCCTACCCAGAGGTTTAGGTTCTGCGGTGATGGGAGAACATCATATGTTGACCTAATAAGGAAACTGATCCTACTCTCTTCCATTGACCAAAGGTCTTGCCAGCCCATTTTGCGTTGTTCCACACTCTCCCATCTCATCCACTCTCCCTGCTTGGCCTGGGAAATGGCCTTTATACTCCTCATCCTCTCCTCCTGCTTTCGCACCTCGTTGACTACCAGCTTCCTCCTTTGAGCTGGGCCTGCCTTGTGCCATTTAGGCGGAGCTACACTGAGCCCAAAACCCCCTCTTCCATGCTGTACCTGTCCCACGATATCCCCTATTTGAAGGTCAGCCTTTGCCTCTGCTACAGATTTCTTTGCTGACCACTTTCTACCAGTTTTTAACACAGGGGCTGCCTCCCTTACACATTTGTCACGTGACTCTACTAATGTCATTTCCAGTCTGACCTTGGCACACTTAAACTCCTCGGTTAAAGCAGAGACTGGCAGCTGCAATATTCCTTTACTATAAAGTCCCACTCTGCTGAGGCAGCTTGGAACTCCCAACCATTTCCTGATGTATGAACTTATTAACGCTTCCAGCTTATCCACTGTTGTCAAAGAAACCTCGTACACAGTCAGTGGCCACAGCAACCTCGGCAGTAGACCAAACTGAAAGCACCAGAGTTTTAGTTTGCCTGGTAGAGCACAGCTGTTTATGCTCTTCAACCCTTCCACTGCTTGTTGTCTAACTTCTCCCACTCGAACTGTGTCCTTTAGATCTCCATCGTACCATCTCCCAAGACTTTTCACTGGCTTCTCAGAAACTGTTGGTATTGCCTCACCATTAATGAAGAATGTTTTATCTACTACCTTTCCTTTAACTATGGAGATGCTCCTTGATTTAGAGGGCTTAAATTGCATTCGTGCCCATTCAATAATCTAAATCTATCGAGTTGCTATACTGTATAGTTATACATAACTATGTAGAGATAAAAGTCGTTCTTTGGAGGTCTTCAGATCAGTGTTTTGGGGTCTTTAAAGCAGGCTTGTATAACTTTGAATCCATAACCTTTAAACTTGAAAGCTTTTAAATCTATTTTAATCTGTCAGTCAAGCTGACATCAGAGTTTCTGAGTGATCTGTTCCTTTAAAGTCTTGACAGGTTGTGCTTTGGCTTTTATTAGCCCTCGACTCAGAGATCAGTTTAAACCTTGTATAAAGAGACAGCAGAGAACTCGAGAGATGTTAATTAGGGTGTTTTCTCTGAATCATTCATCCTTTCTCTTCTTCAACGCCTCGGTTTCCCTCAGTCAGTCTCTCTGTGATGCATCTTATTTTGGTCGCAGTGTTCCTTCTGTATATAGGTTTGAGACACACGCACACACACACACACACACACACACACACACACACACACACACACACACACACACACACTTATGTTAAAGTTTCTCCTTTCCTGCCCACTCTGTCTATCTTCAGAGCGCCGTTGGCTGTTTCTCTGATGTTTCTCTGCTAATGTCAGACAACCAGACATGAGAATCCCACTTTCTAATCTCTAGATTAAGAGTGTATTGGCAGAACTGGTTCTATTCTTCTGTGGTTTCATCCTATTCATCCTATCTTCAGGACACTCATTGAAGTCTTCTTCTGTTGGTCTCAGGACGAACCCAAACTCCTGCTGGATTGGCCTGATGATGATGAGGATGATTTTTTATTCTCCATCAGCGTGGAGATCAAGATTAGATATCCGAACAATTAAAACCACAGTTTAGATGAACAATGAGCTTCAGTCACAGTGTTTTATTCACCTGAAAGTATTTAGATGCGTTTTTTTTCTAATGAGAGGTTAAGTCTGCAGATAAGTACAAATGAACCTTACTGAAAAGTGTTACCGATAATTCTGGATGCACAGCCACCATATCGGTATCGGCCGAAATATGTTAATTATTAATGTGCTGATAAGAAAATTTGGCCGATACATTAAAGCCTATAAATAATGGATTATTTCCTTCAGCTGAGACACTTCACTGTTCAACATGATGGTTTTGAATTGTTTGAAATATGATTGGAATCACTTTAAAAAAAGGAAAATACTGTACAGTGTGCAGCACAACACTCTCATATCGGCTATAAAATAATGAGAACATTATTATAATTGTGTGCTTTGGTCATGGCTTTTAACGGTAAGACTTTATTTTTGTAATCAGGCTCTCAAAAATGATATCAAAACTTGGATTTAGATTTATCGGCTCTCAAATATAAAGAATTATCGGTAACACTTTACAGTAAGGTTCATTAGTTAACTACTTTAGTTAACATGAACTAAGAATGAACAACAGCATTTATTAATCTTAGTTAATATTAATGTCAACATTTACTAACACGTTATTAAAACCAAAGGTTGTATTTGTTAACATTAGTTAATGCACTGTGAACTAACACGAACAAACAATGAACAGCTGGATTTTTAATAACTAACATTAACAAAGATGAATAAATATTGTAACAAATGTATTGCTCATTGTTAGTTCATGTTAGTTACTAATGTTAACAAACGAAACCTTATTGTAAAGTGTTACCGATTATCGGTATCGGCCAATATGTTCATATCAGTGCATCCCTAATATTTACAAAAAAAATTTGTAGTAGAGTCTCCAGCATTTGTACAGACTTAACCTCTCATTAGAAAAAAAACGCATCTAAAAGTAACGTAAATGTTAAATACGGCCTGCAGAGCTTTTATCCACGGCAGTGAAAGTAGCAAATATCACCTCTATATTCCACACCTAAACTCTCACCTTTAAAGATCTCCCTGCCGACCCGTGAAACGTCTGTCATTTACTCAAGACTCGAGCGTTTGCTTCTGGCCTTTATCTGACGCCCTTTTGAAGGCGCTAACATCCATCATGTAAAAGCACTTAAAGGATAAACGCAGGTGACACGACTGTACTGAGGGAAGAGGCGCTGGAGGACGAGGCGATAGTTTAATGTGTTTCTCCTCCGCTGGAATAGTCAGCGCTGTCAATATCAGTTATAGATATCAGTTCTCTCATTTCTGCTGTCCTGGGGAAATTCTTCTCAGATCTTTTGGGTGATTTACTAACTCTTTAGTTGCTTTTTTATTTCGCTTTGCTATACTTTGAATAGATGTATATGACTAATAGCTAAAAAAGCTTTTCTTATTTAGTATCTGTGTCTTGTTTCCAGTCCAAATATCTAAAAAGTCTTAAATCAAGAAGATGCATTTACTAGATGAGTAAATGTTATAAGATATTATGTCTTGTTTTCAGGGGAAATAAATCAAAATTAAGCATGTTTTTGCTTAACAAAAGCAAAATTATCTGCCAATGGAATAAGAAAAATAATCTTGTTTTTGCTTGAATTAAAATTATTTTTCTTATTCCATTGACAGATAATTTTTCTTTTTTTAAGCAAAAACTTGCTTAATTTTGATTTATTTCCCCAGAAAACAAGACATAATATCTTAAACAGTAACATTTACTCATCTAGTAAATGCATCTTGATTTAAGACTTTTTAGATATTTGGACTGGAAACAAGACACAGATATTTTTTTGCAGTAACATCTTGTCATCACGTTTAAAAAATGTCCTATCCACTGTTTGTTTTTGGCAGAAAAATGTGCAAATGTTTAATGATTCCGTTCAGATTTCGAAATGATTTTAAAACATAACTTGCTATTTTTAATATAGATATCTACAGATATTATTGTTTTTAGGCCTGCATGATATATCGGCCACCATATCGGTATCGGTCGATATATATGTTCATTTTAAAAGTTATCGTTATCGGCCCAATAAAGAAATGTGGTAGATATAATAAAGCCGATGCATAATTGATTATTTCCTTCAGCCGAGACACTTCAGATGTTCAACATGATGGGTTTTAATTTATTAAAATATGATTGGAATCACTTCAAAAAAGGAAATACGTTTAAGTGCAACACAAGTCTGTCATATAGGCTACATAAAATTATAATGAGAACATTATTATAATTGTGTGCTTGGGACGCGGCTTTTAATGGTAAGACTTTGTTTTTGTAATCAGGCTCTCAAATTTTTTTATTTAGATTTATCGGCCAATATATCGGTTATCGGCTCTCAAATAAAAAGAGTTATCGGTATCGGGCTTAATGTTCATATCGGTGCATCCCTAATTTTTTTTTATACTGGTTTAATATTTTACATAATGTACATATTAACTTATATTTTAAATGTATTTACATTTTCATAGCATAATTTGCATAATGTGCATATTTACAAACGTCCATTTTCAGTCTTTGATCCTCCGTTAGGCTAATTATTGTCATTTATCATCATCAAACCAAGAGCACAGTCACTATTGTGTTTGTTTTGTGATTCAAACGCCTAGCGTCCGGCTAGCAGAACCACAAACGCCGGTCGTTGATGGAAACGGGGCGTTCTGGTTCCTCAGGAGGAGAGACATTTATTTTCCAGATTGAGTGCTGGGATAAAATCCACAGCATTATGTGCAAATGGAGAGAAATTTGTCCGCTTTATGTATTTGTCAGTAATGTGACATCTAATGGCTCACTTGAAATGTCATCTCGCCTCTGCCTTTATCTACCGGATATATTGAGTGGAACAGTTTATGAACCGCACATGTTGAGTTTTTTATGTGTCTATGAGGGGAACCACAATGCTAATGTTTCTCCGGGACTTGAGTGTTGAAATTGTGAGTTTAGTGAGGTTATGGCCTCTGAGAAGTATGAATGAAATAAGAAATATTAATGACCTGTAAATATTCTCATTTCAGAGAGACAGATGGACTGAGAGCAGGACAGAGACAGTGTGTGTGTTGTGTGGTGTGTGTTGTGTCTCAGCAGCTGCTTAAGGGCGTCAGAATCAGAACTAGCTTCTGTTGTGATTGTTTTCTCTGTTGCCTGGAGGAAAGTGTTGGAGCGCTTCAATAATGCGCTGATTTCTTGCTAATTACCCAATGGCCAGGCCTGCAAGAGTAATACAGCTGTTCAAAGATGTACCCTCACGAGAGACAGATATACGTGTCATTTATAGCGCCATATGCTAACACATTCAATTGTGTTAGCATATGGTGGTGCTGTTTTGAAATGTAGAAATATGAAATGTAAATTCATGTGTCACAAACGACCTTGTAACCAATCAGATCAACGTGTGATCGTCAACCAGTGGAGTGAGTGAGTGAGTGAGTGGAGGCGGGGCTCATTTGCATATTCATAGAACCGCGAATACTAATTGAGGCAAGGGTGTCGAGTTACATTCAAGATATTTTGGAAAAAACTTTTAAATGTCATTTTGGTGATCAAAGATGAGTTTTAAGGTTTTTTTGTTACTTATAATAATAAAAATAATAAATAAAATAAGCGCTAACTGAAATAAATAAAATACATTAAAAATCTATTTCATTTCAGCTAGTTGCCGATTTTGAACTAAATAAATTTTTGCCAACTAAAATAACTAAAACTGAAATAAAAATGCATTTTTTTAAATCTAATAAAAATGGACAAAAACACAGCAAATATTACGTAAAATTAAAATTAAAACAGAAAATTTAAAAATAAAAATGAATTATTAATTAAAATATTAATAAAAACAATGGCCTGATAATTTCAAATAATGTGTCATTTCATCTGTAGGTGCATTTTATTTATAAACATTTACTTTCAAAAAATGTAAGATTTTTATCTACAAACTCATATTAAATAAACATTGGTTGAATGTCAAATAAAAATCAAACCATAAGTGATTCATATTTATATTCTGTAAGTGCAATTGATATTCTTTCATGCGTTTATTTTCATATTGGCCTTTCAATTATTAATTTGCATACAGAGTTGTAATTACTCTTGTCTTTCGTGCATATGCACAGAACTAAAGATTAAAATCTAAATTTAGCTAAAATTATAACCCAATTCTGTTGCCTTGCATCCACTGCCATTTCCTTGCAAATCCCTGAAGTCCTCGCATATTTCTAGTGGTAGTAATTGAACTTTTCATGACCATTTTCATGACCCTCTTTGACACTCAGAATGAATCGCACCGTTTTAAAACATACCTTTAAGACTTCTTAATGTAAATGAGCTCAGTTATCGTAACGCTGCTCTGTAACTGTAGGTTGTAGAGACATTAACAACAAACGTCCATAAAGGACGGTGAGTGAAGTTTGAGGAGAGTCCTTGAACTAGATTTATCACTGTGAGGAACCCAAATATGGGATGGAAATTACAAATCTGTGATGTTTCCAGTTTATGATGACACTCAGGCTGCCGAGATGAAGCGATTATGGCTGCGGTCCAGAACTGATGCAGAACTGACTGTAACTTCAGCCCGAAAGACGAGCACCTGACAATCTCTGAGTCCCTTTTTCGGGAAAAGCTTTAATATATGCACACTTATAACGTCATCATGACACATTATCAGTGAAGAAACTAGCTTGACATGCAACTAAATACATAATATTAAAATACAATATTACATGATTACATACTTTACAAAATGTTTACAATTCAAAAATGAGTTGTGGTTGCTATTGTCTTGTTTATTAAAGAAATTAGTGGATTGGAGGGAAAATTTGCTTTGATTGTCAAGAAAATAACACCACAGTGCAAAAAAGACTCAAGTTATGTGTGTGTGTGTTATTTATTATTAAGATATATATTATTAAGATATGCACAAAATACCACAAGAAACATATATAAGTAAAATAAATATTTATTTATATTTTATATATTTATATTATAAATGTTTTATTGTAAATATTATATGTATATTGTATATAAAATATTTTGCACAAATTACTGTATAAAAAACAATGTGTGTGTGTGTATATATATATATATATATATATATATATATATATACACTCACCGGCCACTTTATTAGGTACCCCATGCTAGTAACGGGTTGGACCCCCTTTTGCCTTCAGAACTGCCTCAATTCTTCGTGGCATAGATTCAACAAGGTGCTGGAAGCATTCCTCAGGGAGTTTGGTCCATATTGACTTGATGGCATCACACAGTTGCCGCAGATTTGTCAGCTGCACATCCATGATGCGAATCTCCCGTTCCACCACATCCCAAAGATGCTCTATTGGATTGAGATCTGGTGACTGTGGAGGCCATTTGAGTACAGCGAACTCATTGTCATGTTCAAGAAACCAGTCTGAGATGATTCCAGCTTTATGACATGGCGCATTATCCTGCTGAAAGTAGCCATCAGAAGTTGGGTACATTGTGGTCATAAAGGGATGGACATGGTCAGCAACAATACTCAGGTAGGCTGTGGCGTTGCAACGATGCTCAATTGGTACCAAGGGGCCCAAAGAGTGCCAAGAAAATATTCCCCACACCATGACACCACCACCACCAGCCTGAACCGTTGATACAAGGCAGGATGGATCCATGCTTTCATGTTGTAGACGCCAAATTCTGACCCTACCATCCGAATGTCGCAGCAGAAATCGAGACTCATCAGACCAGGCAACGTTTTTCCAATCTTCTATTGTCCAATTGCGATGAGCTTGTGCAAATTGTAGCCTCAGTTTCCTGATCTTAGCTGAAAGGAGTGGCACCCGGTGTGGTCTTCTGCTGCTGTAGCCCATCTGCCTCAAAGTTCGACGTACTGTGCGTTCAGAGATGCTCTTCTGCCCACCTTGGTTTTAACGGGTGGTTATTTGAGTCACTGTTGCCCTTCTATCAGCTCGAACCAGTCTGGCCATTCTCCTCTGACCTCTGGCATCAACAAGGCATTTCCGCCCACATAACTGCCGCTCACTGGATGTTTTTTCTTTTTCGGACCATTCTCTGTAAACCCTAGAGATGGTTGTGCGTGAAAATCCCAGTAGATTAGTAGTTTCTGAAATACTCAGACCAGCCCTTCTGGCACCAACAATCATGCCACGTTCAAAGTCACTCAAATCACCTTTCTTCCCCATACTGATGCTCGGTTTGAACTGCAGGAGATTGTCTTGACCATGTCTACATGCCTAAATGCACTGAGTTGCCGCCATGTGATTGGCTGCTTAGAAATTAAGTGTTAAGGAGCAGTTGGACAGGTGTACCTAATAAAGTGGCCGGTGAGTGTATATACTTTTTGTACAGTAATTTGTGCATAATATTTTATGCAAAATTATATATAATTATATAAAATTCTAATAAATAAATACATCTTTTCAATTTTTTTTCCTTTTTTTTGGGCAAGATTCACCCTAGATTTGTTTTCCTTCTCTCCCCCACAGCGCAAACATCCTCCGTTTAACTCTTGCAGAATGAAATTAAACTGCATGGGTTTAATTTAACATTGCTGACTTCACTTTCCAATGAAAAGTGTCTCTGTTTCCCGGTGTGTGTGTGTTTGCAGCCGGTGTGTTTGCGTCTCATGAGAGATGACCGAAGTGAGGCGGCTGAGAGTGTGTGTGTGTGTGTGTGTGTGGGTTGGTTTAGGCTATGTGATTTATGAGGACACAAATTTGTATAATGTGTATTACACTGGTATTACAACTTATGGGTGGTTTATGAGGACACTTCAAAAGTCCTCATAAATCAAATGGCTTAAAAAACAATGTTTTATTAAAAAATAAAAAATGCAGCATGTCTCCTGTGATGGGTAGGTTTAGGGATAGGGGCAGTGTGTGTGTGTGTGTGTGTAAGGGGATAGAATATATAGTTTGTACAGTATAAAAACCATTACGCCTATGGAGAGTCCTCATAATGCTGTTGCACCAACATGTGTGTGTGTGTGTGTCTGTGAGTATGTGTGTGTGTGTGTGTGTGTCAGCTCAACAGTGAGTCTCAGCTAGGGATTTAAACGGTTGTGTGACGCTCGTGTGAAGGTCATCCCTGTGTGTCCGTCACATACTGTACACACACACACACACACACACACACACACACACACACACACACACACACACACACACACACACACACACACACACGTGTCCCAGTGATAAAGCGTCTATGTTAATGTGTTTTTGTTCAGTCTCATGTTGGAGGTTTGGATCTTTCAGGCCAGTGATGCTTTGCCATTGAAAATGTAAAACATTTGTATATCTGATACATGATTTTTATGTCTTTACAGTTGGATTTCTGTGATGTTTTCTACATTACCCGTGTTGATTTGTCACCAGGATAATGTTATATGGCTGGCTAACATACATGAGGTTTTGTTGAAGTTGCAAAAATGACTTGAGTGGCATTAGTAGGAATGAGTTGAAAACCACATACAAATCAGTGATGATGTAATGACAGATGATCTAGATGATCCAGTGAAATATACACACACACACACACACACACACACACACACACACACACACACACACACACATACACACACACACACACACACACACACTCACACACACACTCACACACACATCTATCTATCTATCTATCTATCTAATAGATATGCTAAAAATGTACATTGTATTTGCTCATAATAAACTGAAAAGAGGCCCAGACTTCAAGTGATGAACCAAAGCAAACCAAGTACATTTTGCAAACCCAACACTAACCGACCCAAGATTCCCACCAGACTAAAGAGTGTGTGTTTCGGTCTCTCACAGGCAGGAAGTTCATCATAGCGAATGCGCGCGTGGAGAACTGCGCCATCATCTTCTGCAACGATGGCTTCTGCCACATGTGTGGCTACACGCGTGCGGAGATCATGCAGAAGCCCTGCACCTGCAGCTTCCTCTACGGCACACACACACGCCGGCTGGCCATCGCCCAGATGGCTCAGGCGCTGCTCGGGTCCGAGGAGAGGAAGGTGGAGATCACGCTCTACAGGAAAGACGGTACGACAAACACACACACTTATTAACCCACAGGGTGTTTCCTTACCACGCTCCTTTTCTTCAACAGCGAATGCTTTATTGCAGGAGATCAGGAAAAGTTTATTATTTCAAATTTGTTTCAAATTTGTGGGGGGGGGCGAGTTTGATTGACAGACTCACTGTCCAATGATTCTAGGTGGTCTTGGAAATGATTGGCTGGAGTTTTTCACGTTCCACAGATGATTAAATTCATTAATTTTCATTTCAGTGCTTCTAACTCAGTGGCTGTAAGTGGGTTATGAATAGGATTTTGAAAAAATGGACAAAAAAGAGAATCACATACCCCACCTTTAAACGGTGAAGCTATTAAACGGGTTGCTTCTTATAAATACTTGGGGGTCCACATTGACAGTGAGCTTAAAAGGCACACACGTGTGTCATGGGTGTCCATCAGCGCTTACATTTCCTACGGAGATTGCGATTATTTGGGGTGAGCAGTAATATAATGTTATTTTTTTATAAAGCAACTATAGAGTCTGTTTTAAGATATGGAATTATTGTTTGGTAGTTTAACAGTAAAACTGAGTGTTTAAATAAATAACTGGGTGAGAATGGCAGGAAAAATTATGGGGACACAGGCAATTATCTCTTTTGAGCTTTGCACAACAAGATTTTATTAGACTCTCCACACGTGTTGTATTCTGAGTATGCGCTGATGAAGGTCGGAGATACAGGGCTCCATTATGTATAACCGATACAAATGTTCATTTGCACCACTGTCTGTTAAATGAATTAATGAGCAATTGCAGTAGTAAGTTAAATATCTGCAATGGCTGGTATAACAGGAACTGAGGCTGGTGTTGTGAGATGTGCTGGTTTTATGATGCAGGGTTTTGAAATGTTTGTTAATGTTGTATGTTACATGTGTTGTGTGTTGATGCGGCAGCAGTTCCCTAATCTAAAACAAACTTCTCCTCTAAGGGAGACAATAAATGCTACCTTGACCTTATTATTATTAAGGGATAAACCCCTTGAGATGTATCATCTCCCAACATATAACACAATAATTACATAACAACACAGAAGTGAAAAATCCAAACAGAACAAAATGCAAAGCATGGCTTTGAGTTGTTTGTTTTGTTTGCTATCGGATCTCATTGTAGTTTTCATGTACTTTTGCTTTAAACCCTGACGTGGCTTCAGTGTGTGAGAAATCAAACCTCGTGAAGAGCAACTCGGCTTGTTTTGTTCGTCATGCAAACGTTTTTTCATGTTTTTAAAAGAAGTCTCTTCTGCTCATCAAGGCTGCATTTATTTGATAAAAAACAAACAAACAGTAATATTGTGAAATATTATAACAATTTTAAAATAACTGTTTTCTTTGTGAATATATATATTAAAATGTAATGTATTCCTGTGATCAAAGCTGAATGTTCAGCATCATTACTCCAGTCTTCAGTGTCACATGATCCTTCAGAAATCAGGATAATATGATGATGTGATGCTTTATGATTATTATCAATGTTGAAAACAGTTGTGTACATTTTTTTTCAGGATTCTTTGATGAATAGAAAGTTCAAAATAACAGCATTAGCAAAGATCAGTGCTTTTTAACTCTCACTGTTCTAGCTCACGGCCACAAGAAGGGTTTCTTTGGCTTTACAAACTGATGTGTGAAAGATCAGTGTAGCTCGAGAGGAAGGGTTAGATGAATATATTGTTTTAGCAACCAATTTACTGAAGCAATTATGCAAATGAGCTCTTGGTTAAACTGGATCGTGGCTGGTTAGTGACTACAGTGCAGGTTTGTGCTGTGAGATCCATAGGCGTAATTGTCCCCACCACTTTTGAAACCTCTCGCGGCACGGATGTACCAATACAAATAAAAAATCTCCAGTTAAGTAGATGAGCATTCGTTTCGTTCGTTTGTTGAAAAAGAGGCGATCTAGCGCTGAAATGTGTTGTTTTTTTAATCAAGTGATCATGTGCTTGTTGCGGCTGCAGACAGATATTGAGATATCGGATACCGCAATGTCTTCACTCGGACGCGCGCTTCAATCCGTTGCGGAGATTCTCTATTCGGTCCGGTGAAATCACAAAACAAAAATGCAAACAAACGTGTCTTAAACGTGCTACATACGTATTTATTCACGTAAAGATTCACAACACTACACAGGGCTTGACATTTACTTTTTGAGGCACTTGTCCTTCGGACAAGTACATTTATGTTTCACTTGTCCATGCACAAAAGTCACTTGTCCGGGTAAAGATTTATAATTTTATCTAGGGCTGC
>JAULUF010000084.1:922500-925000 GCA_031834385.1 Semotilus atromaculatus
ACTGTAGTAACACTCACTGTAACCAGGGATTTACTGTAGTAACACTCACTGTAACCGTGGGTTTACTGTAGTAACACTGACTGTAACCGTGGATTTACTGTAGTAACACTCACTGTAATCGTGGATTTACTGTAGTAACACTCACTGTAACCGTGGATTTACTGTAGTAACACTCACTGTAACCAGGGATTTACTGTAGTAACACTCACTGTAACCGTGGATTTACTGTAGTAACACTCACTGTAACCGTGGATTTACTGTAGTAACACTCACTGTAACCGTGCATTTACTGTAGTAACACTCACTGTAACCGTGGATTTACTGTAGTAACACTCACTGTAACCGTGGATTTACTGTAGTAACACTCACTGTAACCGTGGATTTACTGTAGTAACACTCACTGTAACCGTGGATTTACTGTAGTAACACTCACTGTAAACGTGGATTTACTGTAGTAACACTCACTGTAACCGTGGATTTACTGTAGTAACACTCACTGTAACCGTGGATTTACTGTAGTAACACTGACTGTAACCGTGGATTTACTGTAGTAACACTCACTGTAACCGTGGATTTACTGTAGTAACACTGACTGTAACCGTGGATTTACTGTAGTAACACTCACTGTAACCGTGGATTTACTGTAGTAACACTCACTGTAACCGTGGATTTACTGTAGTAACACTCACTGTAACCGTGGATTTACTGTAGTAACACTCACTGTAACCGTGGATTTACTGTAGTAACACTCACTGTAATCTTGGATTTACTGTAGTAACACTGACTGTAACCGTGGATTTACTGTAGTAACACTCACTGTAACCGTGGATTTACTGTAGTAACACTCACTGTAACCGTGGATTTACTGTAGTAACACTCACTGTAATCTTGGATTTACTGTAGTAACACTGACTGTAACCGTGGATTTACTGTAGTAACACTCACTGTAACCGTGGATTTACTGTAGTAACACTCACTGTAACCGTGGATTTACTGTAGTAACACTGACTGTAACCGTGGATTTACTGTAGTAACACTCACTGTAACCGTGGATTTACTGTAGTAACACTCACTGTAACCGTGGATTTACTGTAGTAACACTCACTGTAAACGTGGATTTACTGTAGTAACACTCACTGTAACCATGGAGGTTTGGCAGGAATAGTAAGTTAGGCTACAATGCTTTAAAGTAACGTTACGTCGGTTTTATTTCGACATTATGAATAAAATTGCTGCCTTCAAATGTTAATATGAAATAAAAATAAACTTAAAAAATAAACCATTGTTTATAACTACTACAATATTACATTTCATTTTTTTTTTCCAAGGAGCTGTTTTTTGTTTTATATGCTCATAAGAAGAGTCAAGTATAGCTCCATCATTGCTCAAAGTAAAAAAAAAAATGTTTTCATAAATTATTATTATTTTTTTAAATCAAGGAAATTTCTCTGGCATTTCTTTCTTTTTGCAATATCGAAAACGTACCGAACCGTGACACCAGTGTATGGTATTGAACCGAACCGTGAATTTTGTGAGCCGTTACACCCCTAGCCCATGGCGTCCGTGTTCTCCTGAAACTGAGATCCGCTCGGCTTCACTAAAGCTGCTCTCGACGGCACTACAGCCACAGCGCTGACAGCTTCTGCGGTGACCCTTTGACCTTCATGACCTGAGGGATATGACCCCCCCACAGCAGCTTTGTGACACCAGTTACTTAAAAATAGCCTCTTTCATTTCCTCTCGTCCTGTTGTGTGTCATCTACACCTGTCCTGTGTCCGTGAGGGATTCCTCTGTTCACCGACAGACTCTTGGCAGGAATCTTCTCCGTTACGAGCCAAGCAACATTTGATTAGCAGACTCTCTCTGTGTGCATCACTCGTTTTCATTTATTGTGGCGTAATTGTAATTATTGATCGTATCTGGCTGTCAACTTGACAGTTTAATAAGTTCCTGGTCTTATTGGGATTGGGAATGATTCATTAGTGCACGCTTTTTTAAAGGGGAAAAATTTAATGAAATAATCATTCATCAAAATATATTTTGTTCATAAAATAAATGCTGATGTCACATTGTCATAAATATTGTTTTGTTTGGAATTGTTAATTGGGAAAAAGAGCATTATATACACAAAATATACTTACCTAATCTTTTTTTGTTAACAAAGTTTTTGATGTACATAAATGTACATTTTCAGGTCAGAAACCACGTTTTTCTTCCTGAAGTCCAACATAACTTTGGGACTACCTCTAACTCGTGTAACAAGAAGGCTTTAAAAACAATTGAAATATGTAAGTCTTTTAATCTTTTCCTTTGATATGTGATGTATTCTGATTAGTTTTTGTTTTCTTGTTTATTTGTTCTACATTGTGACCGTTTCCTTCTTTGTTTATATAATGTTCTCAGTAAATAAAAAAAAATCAGTATTCACATTGCTACTTAGCCATTATTTTAGCAATAACATTATTTAAATTTTTTTAGCTGCCATGACAGTCAAGTCCT
>JAULUF010000084.1:930000-1005000 GCA_031834385.1 Semotilus atromaculatus
TGGGTTTAAAACTAAAAAATTCCAGTAGCATTTTTCCAACATATTATTATTAGGTTTTATATTTGTTGATATTGTGTTTTCCCCCCCAAAAATAATTTTTGTCATATTTGTTTATCCAAAATGTGCGGCCTGGGGATTGTTGTTTGTTATTACACTTTACAGCATATCAAATCCATGTTTAATATTGGCCAAACAACATTTATTTCAAATATCCACTTAATCTTAAATATTTGGACACTTGTTTACAATAGAAATGCTACAGCCACTGTGATTTCTTGAACATGAACATCAAAACGTACTATTTTTTAAACATGATTTGCATATTTAGAAACAGTGATATAGTAAATCCTGAGGGATCATGTTGATCATCTGTGGGAAATTCACTTCGGCTGCAGGTTTCGGTCTCTAATTTGCATGTATTTTTTGTTACGGCTGTACAGAAGCCTTTTCTACCTTAGAGAGATAAATAAAAAAAAGAGATAAAGTTTTAAATGCCCCAATTATGCTATTATAAACATTCCCACAGTTTTTTGGAGTCTCTTACAACAGGTTTACATCCATCCAAGATAAAAAACCCTCTTGGATTATTCCGTGTCAACTCAAACAAAGGTCACCGGCAATTTTTTAAATTCTGATAATTTATTTTCTGGTGAAAGAAATACATAAATGAAGAATGTATTAGAATGTCAGGAATGTATAATCCAATATTTTGTCTCTATTTTGGGACAAAATGACCATTTTCACCTGAGATTTGGAGCGTAAAAATAACTTTAGAAAGATGGCAGCATCATTATTTCATTTTTACAAAGAGATTAGTAGATCTATTAGTAAAATCTGTTGACTTTAGCAATATTTTATTCGTTATATGCCATCGGTGACTTCTTGTGTTTTTTTGCCTGAAGTTTGCATGCCTGTAACTCAAGAAGTATTAAAGATCTCTTATGATCTGATGACTTATTGTTCAGATGATTCTTATTACCATATATGAATTTCAGCGCTTGATACACAGTGATATGAACAGTAACGATGGCATCGGTTTTACCGTATCAATTCCAGTGCGAGTCCTTCCTTTGGAAGTGCATCAAACTCATTCCCGCAGATTTTGTGCTCACACATAAAGCCGCCTCTCAGGACTACATTTTTTGCTGCTTATTGCGCTTAAACAGTCAAATACACACTAAATAATGTCAAAATGCTGGTCTTGGCGAGTATTCACGTATGTTTTAAGTGATCGTAAACAGGTGTAACAGTATAACGGATCTGTGCGTCAGGTCTTAAAGGGACAGCAGCCTAATAAACCTGCTGCCGAAATATAACATCATATAAAAAATATCTATATGGAAGTTTTCCCCATGGTATTGATGTCAAAATTGTGGCCTGTGAAAATGCTGCGTAACTTTGGAAAACCATTAGCCACAGTGTTAAAGCCCCGACTGGCATTATGCAAGTGTGTTAGAAACATGCGTGGGTTCATGCAGGACGTAAGACTGGAATAACTGACGACTGTTCAGAATTAGTTCCATCTTTAGAGAGATAATGAGTGGATTTATTAACCGCGTTTCCACTGTCGGGCAGAAGCTCCTCAGCGCGTCACTAAAACACGCCTAACCCATCGTTTTATCAGAAAACTAATCAGAAAGAAATCACTGGAAACAGCGTGATCGCAAGACAAACATGATAAAAGCGACATTTGCTGGCATTTTTGTTGTTTACTTGAATATTTTAAATCTAAGCATCAATGTTTTACCACAGGTCTACAATAAAAAGTGATAGAATGTGCTATTGTGCACTTAAATCTTTAACACTTACAGTCATTTTAAATTCACAAACATCTATATTATAGTGAATATCCAAAAAAAATCCTAATAAAGTCACAATTATAGACCTCATTTTTTATATTGAACTCAAAGAAGTACAGCAGCAAAAAAGGCTATTTTATAAGGGAGGATGGAAAAGTTTTTTGGTCACTAACATTACAAGTGCGAATCTTCAGGTGGAGCCAAAGAAAATGCTGAAAGTGTAGGAAATGAAGACCTTTATTGTACGGCACAGGGTGTGTGTGTAATCGACTGACTCCGTTTGCACCCCGGCGAGGGTCTCATAAACAGAGCCTGAAAGCGGCTCTAATGGAGCTCTCACAACCCAATCAGGGGAGCGACGGATGGGGAAAGAGAACGGGAACATTATCAGCACGTCCACTCGGTTTTCTCTTCTAATGGTGCATTTAGAGAACTGACCGACAATGAGAGAGACAGATGAGGAGAGACCGCTAATAGAAAAGGAACAGGACAAATGAAAGAGACTTGTTGTATTGTGTCGTTTTTCCTGATGAAAACACATCAGTGACTGTCCGTCATTTTTCATGGTTATTCACGAACGTGTCCTTATATTTTTATGTACGACAAATGCGGGTGTAACAATACCCTCATGTCACGATTCGATACATATCACGATACTGAACTCACGATACCATATTATTGTGATACTCCAAGACATATGGTAAAAGGGTTGGGGTTGGAAATAAATAGGCTTGGACTTGGTGCTGGTGACCCAATGCACAGGACAATGGTGACACCACAATAAAAATATTGATGATTTTTTTATTTTAGACTAACATGCTTGCACTTTAAAATAATGTATGGCCGCTTTTTACTTGTAACGTAAGACATTTGGGATTACCAGGACCCACAAATATTTCCCCCCATTGCATTATTATACATTATATTCAACATTGTATAGTTTAATGTAAAACACTAAAACTAAAGTCAACTTGAATTTTTTTCTCACGCTGAAATTTTCATTTTGGGTGAATTTATACACAATACATATTGTCACTATCCACGATACATATTGCTGCATTTTTGTATTGCGATATATTGTTACACCCCTAATGACAAATTCACTAAAGTGATTCACGAGAGTGCTAGTCCACAATCCAGTTCACAGAAAAGTGTTTTCACTCCCATTCGAGGCCCGTCGGGATAAACATCAGCTCCAAATACACTTTAAAATACACTTAAAAAACGATTAATAACATCCAAAATATAAGTTTGGGTTTACATAATATATGTATGTGTAGTGTGTATAATTACTTTGTATGTATAAATACACACACATATGCATGTATATATTTAAGAAAAATATAGTATTAATATATAACATATTTATATATAATATAATGTATTTATGTATAAATATATACAGTGTATATATACATGCATATGCGTGTAATAATAATTATACACAGTACACACACATATATCATGTAAACACAAACTTATATTTATAATCGTTTCCCAGCACTATATCAAATCAAATAAAAAGTGTCTCATTACTTCACTATCATCCACTTTTCTTCATCATGCAAGTCTCAATGTTTTAGTGATTTGTAGTGTATGTAGTTGACATTTATTCCTATTTCGCATAAATATTTATTCATATTTAAATAATTGCCACTAAAATGATTGTGACCAGGTGCTGTTAAGTTTGCACCAAGTTTAAATATGCACTTTTTTTATTATGAATCTTCTGTAGCTGTAAACCTTGCCATAAAATAACCAGTTTATGAGCATCAAAACTGCAGCTCTGTCACTGGCTTTATACGTGTATTAAATGCATGGATAAAGCATCAGTTGCACATTTTTTGCTCTTCACTTTTTGAAGTACAATAGCAGTGCTAAAAAGCTTCCCTTTTTGTGGCTAGCTTGTGAAAAAGAGAAATATGAGACTTCCCAGCACTTCTAAATGTCATAATTTCATTCTCTTAAAAATAAACTTAGTATATGAAGGTATCATGAGTCCACTTGGCATCATTTTATTGGATGATGTATTTATAGGAAGTCTAATACAGTGATTATCACCAGCCTCATCGAGCTGATGTTGACGTACTTAAAACTGACGTACTACATCCTACAGTGCATGTTCCTGTCGGGACAGTGATCAACACGAGCCTGTGATGACCCTGATGACCTCACGGGTTTTACAGCGAAGAAACGGGCCAGTTGTGTGTGTTTTGGGTTTCAGGCCAGCTTCTGTCTCACATGGCCTGATGGTTATCGCTCTTGAGGATCTGCCAGGCTTCTGATCTATTTACAGTTGTTTTCTTCTGAGTCTCGTGAGTTATGAGAGGACAGCCTTCGAGCAGGACTTGTTGGTGAGCCTATCAAGGGCTTTTTGCAACAGCGATTCTTCCTCGTCTCTGTCCTCACACTGGAAAAAAAGCTTTTCTCACTCAGTATTTTTCTTGTTTCCAGTCCAAGTATAAAAAAATTCTTAAACCAAGATGCATTTACTAGATGAGGAAAATGCCATGAGATATTATGTCTTGTTTTCTGGAGCAATTAAAAAAAAAAATGTTTGCTTAAATTATCTGCCAATGGGGTCAGAAAAAGAATTTTGTTTCCATTTGAACTTAGATCATAAGTTTTCCCCCCAGAAAACAAGACATAATACCTTATGGCAGTTTACTACTTTAGTAAATGCCTCTTGATTTAAGATTTTTTTGATAGTTGGACCGCAAACGAGACAAAAATACTGAGTAAGAAAATAAGTTTTTGCAGTGCATCCGCTCTGGCTTGGGTTCAGAGGGCAACAGTGTCCAACGAGACCCACATTTGAGAGAGATGTCCCAATTTCACTGCAGATTATAGTTGCTCTCGACTCGTTCCGTCCCTGTGGAGCGATGGATGGAGAGCAGGAGACGGGAGAGGAAATGATGAGGAATATAAGTGAGCTGACAGAGAAAGCCCTTCTGTTCCCAGATCTAGAGAGATGCCTACCTCTAAAGGCCACTTTACGTCTCTTTGTAAGTGCATCTTCTTTTGCCAAATTGGCTCTATGCACGATGGCTTCCGCGTTCAGTCTCGGCCCGCCCAGGCACATCCACTGATCCGCTGATCCGATCCGCCGCTGCGTCTGAAGACGGTTTTGCATTAGGTGGAGATGATGTCAAATTACACTCGCTGTTTACAAAAACTTCCCGCGATTAACATGAATGATGTTAACAATATCGTGAGGCCGTTATCTGTCACACATAAGAGTAAGAAAGAGAAGGGCTTTAAATGATATATTTCGAGTTACATCGACAACTTTGAGGGTGAGTATTCTCTCAGATCATGCTAAATCCGACTAGCGAATCAGTTTCTAAAATCGTTGTCTCCGTTTCTGAGAAAATTAGTTTTATTAAAGTTTTTTTCACTATAGAACGCGCTATGCGTAAGTAAAGACGCTGGCTGAGACTCTTCCGGAAATACGTCTGCAGCGTTCGTGCATAGAGCCTATTCCAAAGCATCATTCTTGGAGAATGCAATCCCAGAATGCAATTCAAGAAGTGAGAGCTTTTATTTATTTATTTAATTCTACATGTAAACAATAATTAATTAAATACCAAACAGTATCAATAAAATACATATTCCAATTAATAATGAACTATTGATGTACTAATATAGTATTTAATCATATTTTAAATTAGCTTTATTTTTATTTCCATTTTAGTTTGTTTTAGTTTTTTTTAAAATATATTTCTATATAGCTTTAATACATTTTTATTTCAGTTTTAGTCATTTTAGTACTTCAACTTTTAGTTTCCAAAGCAACATTTCTCATTTCTGATTATGTATTTAAAGATGATGTTTAAAAAAATTATTTTGAATATTTTTAGTTTTGTAAACACTAACAACACAAGTCCACACTATAACTAACAATAACTCCACAGGAATCATATAGTTGGAATCCCTTTCAGAACGTATTTTTTTGACAGCCAATCGGAATCCGTCTGACTTAAAAACATTGCGTTGCTGTTGTTCACAGAGAGTATCTGAAGCACACTTTTAGAATAAACACCATTATTGGCGTTGTCTTAGTTATCGTTCTCGGTGTGAATGAGCCTTTAGCCCCTGTGCACTTCATCAAACATCTCCTTAAGCTTTGTTTATTACATATTTGAGTTATTTTCATGATGCCTTTAGCTGCCAGAGTTAAAGTATGAAAGAAGTCAATAGACCGTATAAAAAGGGAAGCTCACTGGGTTTTGGAGCAGAACTACTGTGAGGAATAAGGGCTCATGTATAAGAGGGAGGTGTGCTGTTTTATTTATGTGTGTGTTAGTGACGCGCGGATCGGTTATATCTGCGGATCAAGTAATAAAAATAACATTCTGATTAATTTCAGATTGTTCGCGGGTGTATATGATTAATCATTATTAATGAAAATATTAACTACATTCTCTAAAATATGAGCATGTCTAAAATGTATTTTTTCCCCTCTTTCTTTAAAGAAAGTTTCCACTTTCTTTAAGATATTTAAGAAGCGCGGGATCCGCTTCTTTTAGCAGAAATGGAGCCGAGAGTGAAGTAAAAAAGAAGAATTAAGAACAAAAAGTAAAGAAAGAAAAGTACCGTGTGGGATCGTTTTAGTGAAGTGGTTAACGAGGATGAATCAAGTGCTGGGTATGTAATATGCAACGGCTGTGAAGTGTGTGTGTGTGTGTGTGTGTGTGTGTGTGTGTGTGTGCCTTTTCTGTAAGCTTGCTTCTGTAAGCAAGGTTCACTCTGTTATAAGTCTACACAAAAGAGACGTGTTTGGACTGAAAACTGCGACAACGAGTCGAAGACAGATGCTTTTATCCAAAGCGATGTACACTGCATTAAAAATAGTTATTTATTGATAAAACAGAGTGAAATAGACATTAAAATACTGCATTTACAAATGGCATGACTAGAAAATGAGCTCCTTCATCATTTAAATGTTTTTTCAATTTTAGAATATTAATGTAGGAAGTAGAATATTAATGCCAAAACTGCATTTAAAGTCTGTCTGGTCCATACAGGGAACTCAACGCGTCTCGTCGAGAAGGATTCCAGTCTTCCTGCGGGCGGATGTTTGTCTGAGCTTTAGTTTCTGTTGGCTTTCCTCCACTGACAGCTTCCATTAACGGCACCGTTTCCATGTAATTAACACGAGTCTCGTTTCCCTGCAGCCGATAGTGAGGAAACAGTGCATTAACAGCGAGAGAACGTACGTCATGGATATGGATGGAGACATGAAGACATAGATTTATACATCACACACCCGCCTCCTCTCACTCACTCGTCTCATCGCTCCGGTTGAATAGTGCTTGTATTGCGCATCATTTTTGGCTCACCTCAAAAGTGCGTAAACACTATAAGTGTCTATAAGAACACTATCTATATAAGGATAAAGCCGCCTCTTAAATGGCTCGCGAGAACTGAACTGATTTCTTTTTCATGGCTTATTGCACTTAAATATTCAAATATATACAAAATTATGTCAAAATGTCCATCTTGCCAAGAATTCAAATAAATACAGTCAGTTTTGGAACTGAATAGTTGGGAGAAAAGGCATGGTGTGTAACGGTATATTGGATCAGTGCATAAGCTCTTAAAGGGACAGCAGCCTAATAAACCTGCTGAAGTTTCATCAAAGAACTAGAGTCAAAAATCATTAGCGCGTAACTGAATAACTATTGTAACTTTAATTGTAAGCATTAATCTGTAGTTGATTTTTACAATCTGATTACTCTCATTTCTGTAGTATTTCTTACCTGAGTACTGATAGACACACCTGAAAAACGTAAAGCCACATTTATTTCATTTGTCTTTTTATTCTATTGTATTTATTTGTGCTATCATTTGCAATTTGTTTATTTGTTCTTATTTTATTATTGACTGTTTACTTGTCTTTTTTTTGTAAATCTAGTTCAATGATTCAAGCCCTTCCTGTTCTGTGTGTAAGTTATTACAACAAAATTACCCAAATTGTCAAACAATTATGAGATGATAACAAATTGCCAAGGCTGCATTAATTTAATAAAACACAATAAAAAACAGTAATATTGTGAAATATTTTTAGTATTTAAAACAGCTGGTTTCTATGTGAATATATAGTAAAGTGTATTCATGTGATCAAAGCTGAATGTTCATCATCATTACTCCAGTCTTCAGTGTCACATGATCCTTCAGAAATCAGGATAATATGATGATGTGATGCTCAAGAAAGGTGTGTTTTGTGTGGTTGCGAGGGCATTGTGTACTGGCTAATGTTCCAGCTGAAGATTGTAGTGGTTTGTTCAAACCCTCTTATCAAACTCCACTAATGAAGATCAGAGAGCCAGAGAGGACTAGTGGAGTGAACTGGAAAGCAATTGGAGGAAATTGAAGAAGTAATAGAAAAAGAGAACGGGTTACGGGCTTTAAGGGGATGTAGTTTAGCACAAATGAAAGTGCTGCCTGATGGTATTAGTGTAAAGACCAGCGGTCCTTTGTGTTCCTTCCCAATCCGCCCATTCCCAACCAAGTCACGCATTGCGTGGCGCCATGAGAACACGTCCCGCACGCCCGGATCCCTCCGACTGTGCCCTGGACTCACATACACACGCTCTGAATGTGTGTCCGTGTTCAAACGCTTGTTTAGTTTAGTTCCTTTATTGTCCACAAGTGAAATTTGTCTTTGGCTTCACTATACACCACACACAAGGACACCAACACAACAACATCTATCTATAAATTACAGGAGCGTCTGTCTGTGTGTGTGTGTGTGTGTGTGTGTGTCTGTGTCTGTGTCTGTGTCTGTGTCTGTGTGTGTGTGTGTGTGTGTGTGTGTGTTATTCGCATATCTCTCGAAGCGTTAGTCCGATGGATTTCAGACTTGACGGGTGTCTTGCTACGGGCACGAGTCAGTGCTGTGCCAAGTTTGATGTTGTTTGGATTAGAAATGCAAAAGATATCGGTAAATATATCGGTAAAAGAAGCACTTAGAAGGTTGTGGTTTAAAAATAAACATTCTGACATAAACACTCTGTCAGCTAAACATTAAGTCAGATAAACTGTTTACTTCTGAATATTATATTTTATTCACGGCCATCATTTGTAGTGGCCTATTCACAAACTGTTTGCTCAAGCGTAGCCTTTTCTCTGAGTTCACTGTGTCGTGCTCCCTGAATCGTGCAGTTCAATTCTCCATATTTAGTGTATGTCATTATGTCAGTGTCAGTATTTGCTTTCTGCCATGCTGTGTAATTGTAACAATGAGCTCTCAAACACACCAAACCAACCATTACTAAAAACACACACGAAAACTGATTTTGCACGGGCACTTTGCACTAGTACATAAAAAATACAAGTAAAACAATAACATTCCCATATACATTATGCATAGCCAACAGATCCACCCCTATTCATATCTTCTCAACATTTAAAAATCGAATGCTAGTTGGCACAAATGAAACTTTAGCCATCAGGACAGCATGAGAATGTTGCTCTGTTAGCGTCGAGAGAGTCGTCAGTATTCATGCTAACGTTTGCCCGCGGTGTTGTTTCTGCTATCCACCCGGCCACGTCTGATCTGAGCGTCTCACACGGATGAGAATAGTAGAGTCCACATGAATGGTTTTAAAGCTGTTTCATGTTTTTAATGAACCATATTTACTTTCTAAACAGCAACAAATCAAAACTCAACTAGTGTTACTTTTTGTATTGTGCATGTGCGTTTATTACACCATAAATGGCCATATGTGTGGAGGAAACATAACATTACATAACATAACATAACATTACATAACATTACATTACATAACATAACATAACATAACATAACATTACATAACATTACACAACATAACATAACATAACATAACATAACATTACATAACATTACACAACATAACATAACATAACATAACATAACATAACATAACATTACATAACATTACATTACATAACATAACATAACATAACATAACATTACATAACATTACACAACATAACATTACATTACATAACATAACATAACATAACATAACATAACATTACATAACATTACACAACATAACATAACATAACATAACATAACATAACATAACATAACATAACATTACATAACATAACATTACATAACATAACATAACATAACATAACATAACATTACATAACATTACACAACATAACATAACATAACATTACATATAACATTACATTACATTACATAACATAACAGCATTTTAAAATGAATAGTGCACACTCCTAATTGTTATTTTACATGAGTTTCATTCAAAGCTGCTGTAAAATGCTGATAAACGAACATTTGTAACTGCACATTCTATATGATTCGCTTGGCAACCTAAAATAGCCCATAGTTAAGCTAATTTAAGTAAATTATTTGGTGCAATAATTGTTTCCCACTATTATTATTATTTACATTAACGTAACATACACAGTTTTATTATTATTATAAACTGAATTATTTAACTTTATTATGCATTAATCTGAGACAAACCTGTCCCTTGTTCATTGATGCACATGACAAAACACTAGGAGCTGTTTGCTGTTTTAAACAATCCCGTCATCTTTCACTCGCCCTCGTGTTATTCCAAACCCGTTCGACTTCTTATGACTTTCTTATGTGGAGTGCGAAAGCAAATGTGTATCAAAATGCTAATTTCTTATTTTCAGAAAGCTCATTTCCAGAGTAATGACAGCATACACATTACCACGGTCTGCCACAAAAAGTTGCTTATTCTACTAAAGCTTTTAAACGGTGTCCATTTTCATAATGTACCTTGCATCTCCGTTCACGTAAAATGAACGCAGTCTGTGTTTACTGTTGAAACCTCAAAGCAGATTTGGGGCTTTTAGGAAATGCGATTGAACTACTGGATGGAATTATTCCTGTTGAATGATTGATGTGTGTGACCCCAGCAGTCATCCGTAGACCCCGGAGACCAGAGACCCGCTGATCAAACAGGTGTCGAGCAGGCATCCACGACTCCTCAATTATTCACCGCCTTTCAGTCCGCTAGCATACGCTGCTCATTACAATGCGCTGAATGTTTCATCGTAATGTTCATTCTAGGGTTTCACCGCACATCTCGAGGCTAGCACGCTAATCCCCGGTGACATGCGCTTATTCTCGTTCAATACAAGATGTAAAGCCTTAACCAACTCATCGGCTGCTTTCATTAAGAACTATCAAATTCCTCACAGAAAAGTTCAAAGTCTAGAGAAGTCCATAAATGTTTTATATTTCAAGGCCAGTTGGGTCATAAAGACTTGATCTAGCTGATACCATAAGTCAGTTTAAGTATGTCATTTTTGCACCAACACATGGAATTAGTTTGTTTCATAAACACTCAGTTCATCTGCTACTGGGCTGATTGGCTCAGCCAATGGCGTTAGTTAGAGAGCAGATTATACTAGATGCACCAATATGAAAATTTTAGCCGATACCGATGTATTTAAAAAAGCCGATAAATCTAGTATTTGAAAGCCGATAAATCTAAATCAAAATTTTAATATTTTTGTGAGCTTGATTACAAAAACAAAAGTCTCACCATTAAAAGCACACAATTATGATGTTCTGATTGTAATGTTATGTAGCCGATATTACTGTATTTTCCAATCATATTTCAAGCAATTCAAAACCATCATGTTGAACATCTAAAGTGTCTCAGCTGAAGGAAATAAAATATTACTAATCGACTTTAATATTTCAGCCTAATTTTCTTATAGGGCCGATAACGATAACATTAAAAATGAACATATATCGGCCGATACCGATATGTTGCCCGATATATCGTGCATCACTAATCATTTTTGCAATCCACTAGTTAATCAGAAATGACACACTAGTAGTATACATGCAATACTTTAGTTTTTCAATACAGTTTTATTCATGTGAATCAAATGAAATATGAATTGATCAACCATTCACAACATGTCTAAACCATCGCCCGAGAATAGACTAGTCATCAATTAGATAACAAAGAAATTAAATGAGTGAAGAAATTAATCCAAACACCTTGTAATCACTGTTTTCTGTACTTACATGATAAAACTGTAATAAACCTGTATTTACCGTTGTCTGTGAGGCTGGCCCCAACACTCTCTGCTTTTAAATCTTAAAGAATATTTCTATTCTTTGGCTTTTACTTCAGTTTGAGAGCTGTGTGTTTTTGTCTTCTTGTTGTTGTTTTATTTATGAGTTTGGATGTATAGCACGTTGGTCAACTTCTGTAATAAACTGGACTTTGACACGATGGGATAAGAATATCATACATCTCACAAGTTATTTTGACAAAAACGACATGTCACCAAATTCAAGGTTATTTTGGCCAGGAGTGTGTCACTCATCGCTGGACTGTATCTGGCCTATAGTTAACCTAGACGGTGAAACCACGGCTATTGCTTACTCACAATATACTTTTTGTGTTAATCGTAGTCCATCATGATTCTGTTTAAGGCGAGACACGGCAGGCAAAAACATCTTTCTTTTTTTACTGGTCAATTTTGAGATTTTGGGATATTTGTCTTCAATAACATGTCTTCTTTCAGACTTGTGTTGGAAAACAGTCCGAAATACACATTTAGGTCTTTATTTTACTACACTTTGTCTGTTTGCATCTATAGATTTCTCATAAATTCATCAAAAGTTGGCGTTTTAAATCCTCGCGCTGCTCCGCGATCATCACACACACCGTTGGAAAGCTCTCTCTCTCCTGTACAGTGCTGTCGGATCCAAATATGGTAATTTCCTTTTAATCAGCAACCAATCGTGAAAGTAAAAGGGGGGATTTAACTCTAAATACACAATCTCATTGGCTGATGCAAATATGCCAAGCCTGTTTTTCCCATCTAATATGTGAACACAAATGAAAAAAATATTTTTAACCTGGCTTTATCCAATACTCAGATTTCGTCTTTTAAAATATATGCAAATTAGTGCATATTTAATTAGAGAATGCCTAATTTGCATATGTAAACATTAAATTACAGAAAACTTGTAATACATTTTTTTCTCATCTTAATCTTGGTAATCAACTGGGAAAATTTCATGGTGATATCTGCTAGTTAAAAATGTTACCCTATTCACCTGTAGTGTCTCGCTTTAACCGCAGGAAAGCATGACATTGCAATAAACTTGTGTATATTATCGTTTGCATATCATCCATGCAGGAGTGCGTGCGCCGCATCTGTTGTGTCGGATGCATCATTGGGCTCTTTGTGAAGCTGATTGCTTTAATCTGGGAACCAGGTGTAGGTTGAGTTCCCGACCGCAGCGCTTCACATATGGTGCGCACCGCCTGATGCCACACGCGTGTTTTCTCTCTTTTCAGAAACGTTTTTCTCCCCTTCACATGTGTGATGGGATTGTGTGCACTGGAGGCAATCATATTCTGCTTGCTGCCAGTTTTATGATGCAAAATGAATGTAACCACAGTCATTTATGTGTTGAGGATAAGACAAAACATGTTGGTTTTTAATTATTGATAACTTCCAATTCTATTCATCACAAAGCAAATATTGATGTTAAAGTCCCCCTGTGGTGAAAATCCAGCTTTTAATGTTGTTTATGTGTCTATGTGGTGTTATTAATATGCATTAAGACACAGCATGTGTAAGTTCATAAGTCGACAGCATTTCTGAGTATTTTCTGCTTAAAACTGCAGTGAACCAAAGACAGTCTCAAAAACACGGTGTGAAATCGCTGGTGTTTCTGACGTCACAAACGACCTTGTAACCAATCAGATCAACGTGTGATCGTCAACCAGTTGATCTCTGAGTGAGGGAGTGAGTGGAGGCGGGGCTCATTTGCATATTCATAGAACCGCACATACTAAATGAGGCAATCAAGTTACAGTCAAGATATTTTAAGGCATGAAGACGGAAAAAACATTTAAATATGCCATTTTGGTGACCAAAGATGAGTTTTAAGGGATACAATTATTGACCACAGGGGGACTTAAAGGAAATTATAGAATCTTTATAAGTGTTAGGTATGTTTCCAAAAACAAGTTTCATATTTGAAATATTAACATATGAGTGTATTTACTTTCAAATGTGTTTTCTGTTTGGGACAAAAGTTAGAAAATGCCACACACTTTTCCTTCTTCAAGCGATAATTTCCTTAACTCTCCGATTTTAGATGAAAGCAACGAATCTCAATTTCCAGTAGTTTGTTTGTCTGTCTCCTCATGGCTCGCGTTGCTTTGGCACCATGCATTATTCTGTAGGTGTAACTCATGCCCGTCTGGATTTGGTGTCTATATATACCGACCGGTGTCCGATGACGCAGATTCATCATCTTAATGGCTCCATCACGTCCCGCTCCGGTCAGGAATCATCCATCGGGAATCTTTGGTTTGGCTGAACCTTCAGAAGAGTGTGTGTGTGTGTGTGTGTGTGTGTGTGGGCCTCCCCGAGTCAAGCCACGCTAACCCTGAGCCGCCGTGTAACTCCAGCTCGGGTCTGAAACCCGTAACCAGACGTCGAGCCTCCCTCAGGCCTCGCTGGCGCAGGGTTACGGTTTCTCCTAATTGCTTTTACCCACTGCTCGCTGTCTCGCGGTTTCACCTGGCTGGAGATCCCCATTCATTTTTAATTCCTCGCTCTAATCTCATTTGCCCAGGTGGCTACGGGTTACAATTAGTTTAGAGAAACCAGCAAAAGCCACGAGGTACTTCACTCGCGCTCTCCGAAAGATGCTAAATCAAGTGCGTTGCGTTGGTCTTTCAAAATCTATTAGGCGTTTAAAACGAAGGGCTTTTTGTAAGAAAGGTAAATAACTGCAGATGGTGCTCGCTGAAATTGTGGTGATTAGTTTAATTATGTGAGGAATAATTAATGCACAACTGAGGTGACAATGAGGCTACAAGCCAAAGTGGAAAAACTATTAAATCTCAGGTGAATTTTATTCAATTTATATATGTATTTGTGCTTTTTTTTTTAAATACATAAGTATATTTGTCTAAAATATTAAAGGGTAGTTCATTTGGTAGTTCAGCCAAAAATTACGTAAATCAGTACATGGTTAAATAAAGGATAAATAAATAAAAAAATGTACATAAAAATGCCACCTTAGAATTGGTCCTAAACTTGGAGGATATAATTGCACGCATTCATTACGTGTCGACGCGTCACCGGTGGACAGCAGGCCGGTCTGAGCGTGTTTGATTGACAGGCGAGCGGAAACCCTGTGGTTTTGTCATCTGTGTGTGTCACACCCGTAGACAGAGTCCTTTCATCAGCCGCACAGTGATGGATGACTGGAGGAGTGTTCGGTGTTACCGGAGACCACACGGCTCGTGTACGCCAGTGTGTCGGCTCTAAAGAGGCCGATGTTTCACGAGACAACAACTGCAGCAAAACATGAGAGTCAACACAAACACGCAGCGAGAGCATTCAGACCAGTGACGTTCTCATCAGACACAACGCTTTATCTGGATGTTTATTATTATTATCAGTGCATCCCTAATTACAACGACCTTGTAACCAATCAGATCAACGTGTGATCGTCAACCAGTGGATCTCTGAGTGAGTGGAGGCGGGGCTCATTTGCATATTCATAGAACTGCGCATACTAAATGAGGCAAGGGTGTCGAGTTACAGTCAAGATATTTTAAGGCATTAAGGATTTTGTTCAAGGAAAAAACATTGAAATATGTCATTTTGGTGATTAAAGATGAGTTTTAAGGTATATAATATATAATATTTATTATAATTTGTATATAATATTCTCTATTTTCTGCATTATTCAGGACCAGACTCTCATTTTAATATATTTTCCTCTGTTCTCCTCTTCCTCGTGTTATGTGACAAACGTCACGGCAAGGAGAACTGAAGCAGAACGGTAATGCCAGTTACTGTAATTAGCCTCGATTATTCCTTCTCTTCCTCGCAGGACTGTGAAGTGTCTCTCCGTTCGCTCGTTTGCGTTCCCCGTCACCTGGTAATTAGGGCTTGCTGTCTTCAAGCCACTTCAGTTCCCCAACACCGCGAGACTATTACCGGCCCGGTCGCTGCTAATCCGGCGCTCCCAGAGACGGGTCAGTCCGAATGCCAGTCCATTATCCTCCAAATCACATTAGAGTCCCGGGAAAAGCCTCTGATTGAATTTCAGACAGTTTATTCCCCACCGCTGACATTTGATTACAAGCGTGTCGCGCTTTAGCGGAGGAGTGGGAGTCGCTTTATTCCTTAATGCTTCTCTCTTTTAGCTCATCCTTCAGCTTCCCGTCTTCCTGACGCCCTTTTCTCTCCTGTATTATGCATCTTTTTCTGTCTTTTTAGTGTCTCTGTTCCCAAATTTACTCTAGTCATCTTCCCTGCTGTCTATTGACTATATATATATATATATATATATATATATATAGACTATATATTCTAAGTGCCCTGACCTTCCTGAACTCTCGTGACGAGTGATTTTGAATTTGAATTTGAGTGAGTCTTCATAGGCAGCAACTTCTCATGTGAAGTTTTTTCCAATATAGGAAAAACAGTCAAGTTTCAGAGGTGAAAATTCCATTTATTTTCTTCTCCTTTAGCACTAACTAGAGCTGCACAATTGTGATTTTTCAGATAAAAATTTACCAAAAAAATGCCACGTTTGCTGTACTTGTTTGTAGCTCTGCACAATTTGGCCAGAAATGTGTGATTATTTATTAAGACAATAATACAAATTATAATAATTTTTATTTCTAATACTTAATACAATTGCTAAAAATAAATAAATAATAATATTCCTACTGTAATATTTCACGGTAAAATACAAAAGAATTTAAGTAAATAATAATATTATTTTATTTTACATGACACCTGTTAAATTGCAATCTGTATATTTATGATCTTAATTTTTTCATTTTCAGACATTAAACCATCAAACTTTTATTTTGACAGAAAACCGACCCCAAACTTTTGAATGTAGTGTGTTTGTAGCTAAGTGCAATGCATTCTGGGATTGCCACTTTGAAGTATACATATGATGTGGCTTTCGAATTTGCCAATAAACTGTCCTCTAGCACAGCTTTTGTGTTAGAAGTTGTGACTCAAAATACTGCCCAGATAGTGAGCTCACTGTGGTTTGGGACAGACTGTGTGTGTGTGTGTGTGTGTGTGTGTGTGTGTGCTCACAGATGAAGCACAGTGTCATTATTAATGCTGCTGTTGACCTGTGGCTCCAAACCTTGTACTTCTCCATTACTGACACTGAGCTTTAATGTGCGGTAGCTCCCATTTGCTGCCTGTCTGACTGGCAAGTTACCGAAACCAAATTCATTTCTATTGTGCAGGTCTCTGCCAACTCTCTGCACTCTCTCTGCTTCTGCACACGAGTCAGGATGAACACTTCAACAAATCCACATTTGTTCTGTCCATCATCGTAGATTAATTTATTATAACCAAAACAAGCCTTGAAAGTATATATTTATATTTTGATTTAGCTTTTATTTTTATATTTTCAATTTTAATTTAAGTAATTTTGTTATTTTATATTTATATTTTTGCTTTTATTTATTTTTATTTCAGTTTTAGTAATTTTGTTATTTTTATATTTCTATTTTTGCTTTTATTTATTTTGATTTCAGTTTTAGTAATTTTGTTATTTTTATATTTCTATTTTGCTTTAATTTATTTTGATTTCAGTTTTAGTAATTTTGTTATTTTTATATTTCTATTTTGCTTTAATTTATTTTGATTTCAGTTTTAGTAATTTTGTTATTTTTATTTTTCTATTTTGCTTTAATTTATTTTTATTTCAATTTTAGTAATTTTGTTATTTTTATATTTCTATTTTGCTTTAATTTATTTTTATTTCAATTTTAGTAATTTTTTTATTTTTATATTTCTATTTTGCTTTAATAAAAAAAAAAACATTATATTTTATGTTTTAGTAATTTATTATGTATTTATTAGTAGTATTTAGTATTTATTAATTTAGTCATTTTAGTATGTCGTTCCAAACCTGAAACACAATTTTTCATTTTTTCAAGTGCCAAAAAGAATACAAAGCACCATAAAAGTATCATAGCGAGCCATAACGGGCTGTATTTCAAGTCTTCTGAAGTCATATGATTTGTTATGATTTTATTGTATTTTTGTAACTACTTTAAAGCTGTTTTTAGCGTGACTGCTGTTGTCACTGGACTGATGTTGCATGGAATAGATCTGCAAAAAGTCTAATTTTACGTGCCACAGAAAAACAACAACATGCAGCCGAGTAGACCTTCTGTAGATAGTCAGATAATTGATTGATAGATCGTTAAACTTTAATACTTGGTATAAGAGTTTTGGTCACATTATGCATGCCAAGTGTGATTCATAACCAGCCAAACACAGGCAGTCCTGGATCTAATGAGTTTAACAGCCTCCTATATCTCGCTCGTCATGTCCCTGTCAGTCGGACGGTAAATGAGCAGTGATAAAGTACAGCAGCGTTATTAAAAACACCAACGCTGCATGTTAAATGATGGCTAGATGTTGTGTTTGACAGGTCATCATGACGGGGAACAACAACCCTTTTTATGTTCACTGGAAAATGACAAATAATGCTTCAGTGATATTTTAGAGAATTTGCCTTGATGGATGAGACGACGCAGTCCTCCTTTATTTGCCATGCTTTGTTAGACAGGTGACATTTTGCATGGTGTCTCTGTGGAAGATTCACATTGGCTGTGAAATATGGATGCAACAGCTGTCAGCCAATCACATCGCAGGATCTCTGCCGCTTTAGTGCGTGCAAAATATTACAGACTTTAGTTTAGACCATATTTGTTCTCACTATATTCAAGCCATCATGTGGCCTTTTATTTTAGTGTTGTTTATGTACTACTATAGTATTTCTTCATATTTTTATATATATTATACATATTTCCAGTTTTCATTTTCATTTTAGTTTGTTTACTAACTTTGATATGCTTTTGCAATTTTTTTGTATGCTTTTTTTATTTCTATTTAGCTTCAATTTATTTTTGTTGCAGTTTTAGTCATTTTAGTTCTTCAACTTCAACTTATTTTTTAAATTAGTTGCCAAGGCAACACTTGTTTTAAGTTTTATATTTTTCATGTAATATTTTTTTATTATAGTTTTTATTATAGTAATTATTTATTTTAGTTTATTTTAGTTAACGAAAAGGATTTGTAATAGTTTTACTTAAAAAATAACTATACTGAATATATTAATATATATATATATATATATATGAACATATGGCAGCATTTGCTCAGTAAAAGTGCTTAATTCCCACAATGCTCGTGTACTTGTAATAGTTGCATGCAGTTTTGTTATTGTAGCTCATTGCAGTTTCAGAAACCCGGAGCATGTTTTTAACTTCTTTTGCACAGAACACATCCAACATGCGCATCTATTTCTGGAGCTGATGAAACACCTGAGCCGTTTCATTCACAGGTGATCTATGGAAGTGACATCACGTTTTCTTAATTCAGATTACTCTCATGCTTTGTGGAACGAGAGAAAGCATGAGAGTGTTTGTACAAACATGAGTAAATGAACATGATTCAGTGTGAACTGCACCTTAACTCTGTGTTCACTCGAGCGCATGAAGCCAGTTAGAGTGTGGAGACCTCTGATCTCTCGTTCCTGCGCTGTGTTCAGATAATCAACGCTAGCTTCACTCACGCACACGCACGCACGCACGCACGCGCACACACACACACTCTGGTCTCGCTGGGCAACAGCGTCACATGATTAATCCATGGCCGTGGTTATAATTAGGAGAAGTGCTGATCGCAGCCATTAAGAGTATTTAATTATTTAATTAACTGTTATTTATGTCTGGCTCACCCGACACACACACGCACACACACACTCACTCACGGACACTAATTTACACACACACGCGCGCACACACATGCACACACACACACACACACACACACACACATGCGCGCGCACGCACACACACATACACACACACTCACTCACACTCACTCATTTACACACACACACACACACACACACACACATACTTACACACACGCAGGCTCATGCACACACACACACACACACACACACACACATACTTACACGCACTCACGCACGTACACACACGCACATACACACATACTCACTCACACTCACTAATTTACACACACACGCGCGCACACACATGCACACACACACACACACACACACGCGCGCGCGCACGCACACACACATACACACACACTCACTCACACTCACTCATTTACACACACACACACACACACACACACACATACTTACACACACGCAGGTTTATGCACACACACACACACACACGCACGCACGCACGCACACACGCACACACACACACACACGCACACACACACACACACACACGCACACACACACATTCAGATGAGTGATGGTCCTGATCTCACAATCTTGAATATTCAGTCTCTATTAGCCGATCATTTCTTCATGGGTTCAATCTCACAAAGAAAGTCATATGTATGTGAATAACAATAATTCATAATAGTTATTATTATAATAATAAAACATGAACACACACACACACACATATATATACCCTATGGTTTCATTGATAATAAAGGGTAATATAGCGTTATTATATTATCCGCAGTAGAATAGGGCTCCCGGGGCTCCAGATTTATGTCCCGCACGATCATCTAACCGGCTCTTTTCCTGCTGCGGTTGCCAGATTGAGTCATAAAAAATACATTTCAAGGTTGAGTAATAATTTCAGTGAGTCTAAGTAAAGACACCAGGGGTGGGACCTTTTCTTTCAGTGGACATATCAAACAAAAAGAGCTTTGGGCAAGAGCTCATGGCTCACCAAGGAATATGGAATAATATATATACTTTTATCATACCTTCACCAGATTCATATTTAACTCCACAATCAAAAGAAAAAGAAAAACACACGAGATTATTTTGCATAATTAAGGGTGTGTTTTAAAAGCTTTGAGATTTTTAGCATTAAATAAAATAAAATCATAAGAATGATGAATATATGATACTGTATATTATTATTTAAAATGCAATATTTATAAATATTTATACATTATTATTTTAATAGATTATACTAAATATAATTTATGCTTGCTTTATTTATATATAAATATATATATATATATATAATTTATTTATTTTTTATTGTATAACAGACAGTATAATTTCAAATGAACCTTTTTTAACCCATTACAGAAATTGCCATGAAAATAATGTCACAATGCAAAAAACTTATTTTTTCATAAAAACCTCCTAATTTTCTTATTTTTTTCTGCTGATTTCAGAGTAAGTTATAATAATTATGTACAGTATATGCCCACATGAGATTAACCCCAATATAAATTTCCATATAAAAAAAACCCTCATTTTTAATTAAATACATTTGTGCTGAATTCTGTGAATGAATGAATTATTACACGCTCGTGTTTAAATCGTTGTTTTTGCATCGACACAGTTTTCTGTGAGTTTTGTCACATGACGTGTTGAGCTTTAGCAAACCACAGCGATGTTGATTAATTACAGAAGCAGCCCGTTAATATGGCTGCCGCAGGAGCTCAATAGCTACCCTGTTTAATTAATACTATCAGGACACACTCCATTCATTCTTAATGCCAGCTTTCCGATAGTGGCGCACAGCAGCGGGGGCAGACGCCGGGTCATCGATCTACAGCTCGCGTCTTCGGTTCCTCGCTCTGGGTTTCTCTGGCGTGCCCTAGATGTGAAGCTCAGGATCCTCATCTCTGAATGGCTCACATAAAGCATCATTAAACCAGTTTACATCCCTGTAGTCAATCATTGTATCCCTTAAAACTCATCTTTGATCACCAAAATGACATATTTCAATGTTTTTTCCTTGAAAAGTCTTTAAAATATCTTGAATGTAACTCGACACCCTTGCCTCATTTATTATGCGTGGTTCTATGAATATGCAAATGAGCCCCGCCTCCACTCACTCCCTCACTCAGAGATCCACTGGTTGACGATCACACGTTGATCTGATTGGTTACAAGGTCGTTTGTGACGTCAGAAACACCAGCGATTTCACACCGTGTTTTTGAGACTGTCTTTGGTTCACTGCAGTTTTAAGGAGGAAATACTCAGCTTTGCTGTCGACTTATGAACTTACACATGCTGTGTCTTAAAGCATATTAAAAACACCACTTAGAAACAACATTAAACGCTTGATTTTCAACACAAGAGACTTTAACTTTGTTTATCATCAACTGAAAATGATGTGACTAGGCAGAGAACTTATACAAATGTTGTAAGATGTTACATGTGAAATATTGTGCGTGACATTTCCCCCCCGGTCAGCTGTTCTTCTCTTTTCTTATTGAAAGCTGAATATGTTTGACTTTGGCTGAGTTATAAATAGCACCAGCATACACCTGAGACATGCCTGTGTTTTATTGATTTCATATTTGAAGGGCGTCCTTGACTCTTTGAGGTCTGTCTGCTTGACTGATATGTTTTGTTTTTGAGATGCACAATACTTTCTTACCGGAAAGTGCACAAGCTTTTTCAATTTCTTCCTCGGGTCTCTGGTTGAAAGGTTGTAAATATTACAGTGAAAGATTGCATCAGCACAAGCTATGATATGAAGGATGCATATATAGGTAAATATGAACACATGCATGCACTGTAAGTGTGCGGATGATGTCTGTATCTTTTCCATGGAATGATACATGCACTGATATGAACATTTTGGCCGATAACCGATAATTCTTTATGTTTGAAAACCGATAACCCATATTTTTGCTGATAAATCAACATTTTTGAGAGCCTGTTTACAAAAACAAAAGTCTTACCATTAAAAGCCATGTCCTGAGCACTCAATTATAATATTCTCATTATAATGTAATGTAGCCGATATGAGAGTCTGCGCTGCACATGTTGCACTTCACTTCAAGTGTTTTCAATCATATTTCAAGCAATTCAAAACCATCATGTTGAACATCTGAAGTGTCTCAGCTGAAGGAAATAATGCATTATTTATCGGCTTTAATATATCGACCAAAATTTCTTATCGGGCCGATAACGAGAACATTATAAATGAACATATATCGGCTGATACCGATATGGTGGCCGATATATACATGATTGGGTAGTTGTGACGTCATGCAGTCTTAGGCTACGTTCACACTGCAGGCTGAAACGACCCAATGCCGAGATCAAAACGAGATCAATTCCTGATCTTTTCATGACAGTCTGAACGACACAGATCCGATCTTTTCAAATGTGACCCAGGCCACTTGGGTATGTGGTCCAAATCCGATATGTATCCGATCTTTTGAAACGCGACTTCAATCTGAACGGCCAGGTCACATGTATCGGACCCGCACGTCACTGATATGTCATAATTCTGCGTTCAAGTAGGCAGGAATGAGAAGATAAACATTAAGTTATTAATAACTTTAATATCGCTAAACGAGCTCCACTGTTGACATCCATGTTTAGCTACTTCCGCAAACAACAAGTGATGTCGTTGACCGTTGAGGACTCTTCTGCACATGCGGGTCACTTCTGGGTCACTTCACGGTCACACAGGAGATCACAAAAGGTCGCATTTAATTGGAAATGTGAACGGCCTTGCAAAAAAAATTAATTTTAGAGATGAGCATTAAGCCCCTGCAGTGTGAACGCAGCCTTACATAATTTTCTTGCATAGGTACACCCTGACAGTGCCCTGGTTGTTTTTTACACTTTATAGCACTTGTCTATATGTCCAATAATAACTGATCTTGGATATTCTCCTCTTTAAATGCTGCAGTTGTGTATGATGTCAGTCTGGACTGCATTAGATGTGTTCAGTCTGAACACGACACCCTGTTTAAACGAGATCTGCTGCCATTAAACGGCCTGACGTTCTCTGGTTTCATTACACTGGGAGGGAAGATCAGTTACACAGAATCTAATAGCGGGTAAATGTGATATTTGATATAATTATCATCATAATCATGAACTTGAATCCCCTTTTTCCATTATCGCAGAGAACAACAAATTAGGACTAAATGATCGGGAATCACGTCACATAATTAATGTAAAGTTTATAAAGGGTGTGGTTCTGACGTCAGCAATGGCAACACAGTAGTTTGATGTGGTTTTGCTTCATTGTGATGAGTTTTGAAAAATATCCTGTTAGCAAATAAATGAGAAGTGACGCCTTTGTGTTATGAATGTGCTGTAATTGGCTCTTATTAATTATGCTTGTACGTTCAGTGGCCGCCATCCAACCACGAGTGCAAACAGTCAATAATAGATGTGCATAGACTAATGTGTGTGTGTGTGTGTGTGTTTATCTGGTAAAGATGAATGATTTCTTTAACAACATTAATCTTTCATTTGCCCTTTCAAACAATAAAAGGCTTCGGCGCTGTCAAACGCTCATGCAAACACACGTCTCCGCCTCCAAAACCAGGACAGTCCGAAACTTCATTTTGAGTTTCATTTGACAATAATATAGTCAATCCAAAATGTATTCAGACTTCTTCAACATTTCTCACATTATCACAGTTTATTTGTTATAGTTTAGAAAATGGTAATAAAATATGAGCAGAACTCAGAGTTATTAAACTGATATTTCACTGGTTTAGACTCTCACACATGAATTATGTTGAATATCTGTCATCTGGTAAATTTAACTACACAATTACATTATACCAGTTTAGCTCAACCAGTGACCAGCAATGCTTCATGTTGTTCAGTCTGTGTGTAAAAAGAGCATTAGTTATTACAGAAAAAACATGATCAGCTCAAAGTGTCCGAATCATTTTTTGGTCTTTATAAATGTTCCTGGTAGTCACTGTATGAATCATTTCTGGGTATAATATGTCACAGTTTACTTTATTTTGCTCTCTTACATAAATGAACTATATTGTCCTGCACACACTAGTAAAAAAAAATATAAAAAATGATATCTGGTGTCTGAATAATTTCTGGTTTGACTGTAAAAACCAACAACTTAATGATTTATAAATAATCTTCAATGCACTTTTTCAGTACTTTAAAAAGTGCTTTTCTTAGTATTTTGTGTGTAGTCCTTCCTCGCCGGAGCCGCTGCTGTCCGTGGTGCTGACGCCACAACCCTCCGCTATAGACTTCATATCATCTTGAGGATTCATGTCTTCGGTTTATGCACTTTATAACACACTCCCATGTCATGATAAAAATAGGAGTGTGTTAAGCTGCAGACCAATATCACCCTTCTCGTGTTTCCTCGGTCTGATCTCCAGATGTTGTCGTGCCCGCACTGCCTGGCAGGAGCGTTACCCGCGTTTATAAAAAGCTCTTGTGTTTCCACACCTCTCTCTGAACTCAACAGAGTTCTCTCTAGTTCTCTAAAGACTGACAGTTGTGGCCACCAGAGGAGGATAATTATAAGATAATGTTGTGTGCACCTGCAGCATCATCACCCATGAGTGGAGTGGACGGGATAAACACACACACCAGTGTTTCCCACACATAGACCTATTTGTGTCGGTGCGCCACAGAATCAGCGCCGGCTGCCACGTATTGCGTTTCGTTATTAAAATTTTTTTTTAATGCTATTTAAAACACACTATTTCCTTTCCTTGCTCGCCCTCCATCTTTCTGTAACTCACGCGTCTCTCTCTCTCTCTCACACACACACACACACACACACACACACACACACACACATATATATATGCGAGTAATGCGTAGTAAAGAGTAATAAAATATTCTACTCAAGTAAAAGTACTACTACTTCAATGAAATTTTACTTAAGTACAAGTAAAAGTACCGGTCTAAAAATCTACTCAAGTAAAAGTAAAAAGTAGCTCATTTAAAATGTACTCAGAGTAAAAGTTACTGAGTTACTTTTCTAACAGCGGGGGTGGGGGGATCTCCTGTGTAGGGTTGTAACAGTGTAAGATTTTCACAGTATGATATTGTCTCAGAAAAAAATACGGTTTATGGTATTAATTAAAGGGATATTTCACCCAAAAATGAAATTTAGCCCATGATTTATTCACCCTGATGTCATAGATGTGTATGACATTCTGGTGTTAGATGAATACAATCAGAGTTATATTAAAAAAAGTCCATTAAAGTGCATCTATTCAGCATAAAAGTCCTCCATATGACTCCGGGGGGTTAATAAAGGCATTTTAAAGCGAAGGAATGAGTTTAAGAAAAAAAATCCACATTTAGCATTAATGTAAACACATTTAAGTAAAATTCTAGTTTCCGGCCAAACGCAGTCTACTTGCGTCTAAAGCACAACTTGCGCAACTTATGACACTGAAGTACCAGCGTAGTGCGTCCTGGCGTAGCAGTACGTCGCATTACTCGCATAAATTGCACTTTAGACTTAAGAGGAAATCCGTATGTTCGTGTGGCCGGAAGCTAGTTATTTTACTTAAAAAAGTTTTAAATATGGAATTTTTTTACACAAAGTCAATGCTTTGCTTCAGAAGGCCTTTATTAACCCCCGGAGCCGTGTGGAGCACTTTATGATGGACAGATGCACTTTTATCATGAATGGATGCACTTTTATGATGGACAGATGCACTTTTATCATGAATGGATGCACTTTTATGATGGACAGATGCACTTTTATCATGGATAGATGATAGATACTTCAAAACAGAAACGGCCATTCACTGCCATTATAAAGCTTGGAAGAGCCAGGAAATTTTTTAATATAACTCTGATTGTATTCGTCTGAAAGAAGAATGTCATGCACATCTAGAATGACTTCAGGGTGAATAAATCATGGGCTAATTTTCATTTTTGGGTGAACCATCCCTTTAATCATTATTAAATAAATAAACGGTATAATTAAATTATGGTTATTATTATTATTATCATCAGTTAAAATGACAGTTAAATGAATGAAAACAGGTTTTTTGGTTTAACAAATGCTTTTCTTATAACAAACTTAAAACCATTTGTTTGTTTTGTTTAATACAATTTCAATAAAGCATGTCTAAATTCAATAACTGATCATTAGATTAACAACTATTTTTAACATGAATAATTTATTAAAATGTTTAAGAATAATAGAGTCCTATGAAATGTATTTTATTCAGAAAATGAATGTTTCTTTTTATAATTAATACAAATAAATGTAAACTTTTATCCTTTTATTTTTGGGAAGGTTCTGCAAAACAGATTTACTAAATTAAACCACGGACAAAAAAAAGATAACCTTAAATTATGTTTAAATTAGATTTTTAAATTCATATCATTGTTGTTATTATTTTGAGAAGTACGTTCTATTGTAGGCCTAAAATAGTAGGCTGAAAACACAATGAGCATCAGGCATAGTATGTTGTAGACGAAGTTCATTCACACAGAGGCGCAGAACAAGCAAAAAATTTACAGAGCAGTCTTTTTGCGCTTTCATATTCAGAGACCATGGCGCGATTGGATTTATTGCACAGCTCTACTTTCAATTTATTCATATAGCCTACATCATTGCGTGTTTTACATGATACCTGCGTTATGTAAATTTCATTAGCATGACTGGATTCCGGAATTAACTCTGCAAACGGGACATACCTTTATCTGCACAGATGGATGATGATTTGCAGCCAGATTGCGTCAACATTTTTGGCAAATTGGATATCCATCCTCGAGGACAACCATGCGTTTTTCCTACATCTAAAAGTATTCACATACTGGCCATGGTTCGCTTCATAAGAATTCGACGGCGTTTCACGTTCAGCTGGGTCTGCATCACCTTTTTTGCGCGTTTGTTCTCCCGCCCTTCAATCAATGCAGTCGTTTCCGGAGCGCGATTTTTTTTTTTTTTCTTGTACATTTTTTTAAATATTTTTTTTACTCAGTAACGGATATGATTGAAAATGTAGCGAAGTACAATACTTCAAACAAAACGTACTTAAGTAAAAGTAAAATTACAGATTTAAAAAACTACTTAAAAAAGTTAAAAGTACACAAAAAAACTACTCAATTACGTAACGCGAGTAAATGTAATCCGTGTAAAGACTATGGGCGGATCTAATCCGTGGGGAATTTGCATATCATAATTAATAATTCATAATTAATAATTATTCATACATGTTTGGATTAGATCAGTCTTACATGTTAATAAATCTCCCTCTAAGGGAGGATGTCCTTTTTCCTGCATATTTGACTGTGTATCCTTGCATTTTAACTACAAGTTGATTACAGTTAATTACACTGATCACGTCTTACAAAACAGGCAAAATTAATTAGCTCAATTGCCAGAATAATATTGTGGGGATCCACAATATCATCTTACTTTATAGGATTTCAGGAAACGCAATTCTCTGGCCAGAAGAATTGGGTTTGCTGCCCTATAAACACATACTCTTTAAAGTATCTTTAATTGATAAAGCGAGTAGGACCTGTTTGCACTTAAGGGACTTGAAAATGAGCAAAGTAAATGAATCAATCAAATGAATATAATGGATTTAATAAAGGCATGTCTACTTATATATTTACTACAGTTGCCATGGAATATATATATACATATATATTTACAAACATAATAAACAAACAAAACACGATAAGGCATCGATGAACGAGAAAGGCATTGCGTTTGGACAAATGGAGACACGTGTGGGAGAGTGAGGGTGTGAGAGAGAGAGAGAACGGAGAGAGAGAGAAAGAGAGAGAGAGAGCATTAGCAGCATTATCCTGGACTTCACCTTTTCTGTAACAACACGAAAACATCATCTTAAGGCTTCTCAGAAGCTCTGTAACAAGAGATACTTGCGCAAATGTAATCTTGGTCATGCACTCTGTGTCGCGTCGGTCCTGCACCGTGAGCGGTGTCCTTTGTGTGGGAGGAAGCGTCACGTGGTCACGTGCGCGTGCTTCTGGTTCAGAGAGAGCGCGCGGTGGTTTAAATGTCCCTCGTAGCCGGCTTTGCTGAAGAGATATGTCCCGCGGTGTTCTTTTCACTCGTGGAATTAAAACACAGGGACTTATCTTAAGACTGAAAAACACAAACTAACTAGAACGCATAAAAGAAAGGCGAAAGACTCGCCTCGAGACGAGACGTTACATTCTGAAACCAGGACGAGCACGGAAGAGCTCAGTAAGATCTGACTGTGGAGGGAGGTTCAGTTCTTCTTTAAAGGAACCTTCTGAGGTGCGAACTGGCCAATGGCATTCAACGAAACTTTGGCGGCAACCTCGGCTTTGTCTTGTCCGCGTTCGATTTATGGCCGCATTCACAGGTTTTACAAGCAGTCAGAATTTGGTCAGAATCATTCCAAAGATGATTAAACATAGTAAAATACATTTTACGGCTTGTTCAATTACATAGATGACCTCGTTAGATCACAAAGGTTCGGAAAATAGGAAGAAAGACGTATAAGGAGAGTTATATTGCAGAGTTACATTAAAAGCATAATTAAATGCCCTTGTAGTTCGTTTAGAAATACCATACACTCCCAGATCCCTTCATAGGGCCTGGACAAATCGACAAACATAACATATCAAATATATCTCAGTAAAGTCAGTAAAGTGAGTGAATTAAAGCTTTGTGTATGTGCGTTTTCAGAGGGGACTCTTTGACCGCATGGCATTCCTTTCTCTGCAGAAAGGAGGGGGGTTAGTTTGATAAGGTCTGCTTGAAGCTCGAGCCACAGTCATGAAGTGTTCTGGTGAATCTCGCAGGACATTTGAATATGTCAGTTCATTGGGTGTTTAAGAGAGAGAACCCTCAAGATTTCTTATAACACCCCTGTGTCACAAAGTTAGCGAGATGTAATGTAAATCAACAAATGGGGAACGAGGATTGGAGTTTATCGAGACTAAACATGCTACACAGTGATTTCTGTTTCTCATAGTATGCAAGTCATGTCTCAAACATTAACCCATTAGAGTTTACAAGGCCACACAGACCAAACAACATAAAGGACAAATCATGAGATGGAACATTGGATGCATGTATCACATGGTTATATATACATATATATATATATACATAGAAAATATAGGTTTAAACCAGGGTTCGTTTATTCTTCTCAGCAAGAATAAGGAGGAATCACACTCTCTGGGACATTCCAAGGGGTAATAAAGCTCAGTCTTGTAATAGAACACCCCGTTCTTGGTGTGTGTGTGGGAGAGAGTGTGTGTGTGTGTGTGTGTGTGTGTGTTTTTCCAAGTTCCAGGCCTTTTGGGGCTAAAGGCTTTGGGATTTTAGCATGGGGGTATTTAGTTATTCAGATTCACCTTCGCCCAGTCCTTACAATATCCCCCTTTTTGTCTGATGAAGTCCCTGTGTGGACTTAAATCGGACAACAATCATCACAATTGACGGATGACAGGTGAATCATGATGATAGGGTAGCAGGTGCTCTCGAGCCGAGGCTGAGGGCTCAGCTTGATTAAGTTTGACGCAGCCTCCGGCGTGGTACCCTCTTCCTGAGGGTCCCGTGAGCTTGGCTGTAGATTTTCGCATCTCGTTGAGCCTCCTGATTGAAAGTCAAGTGTCAGGGTGTGGTTGATTACCGTAGAGGTACCCAGCGCAGGATCAGCTGCAGTCCAGGATTGGACAACAGGTGAGGCAGTTAAGGCGGGCAGTTGAGACACGGCTTGGAGGGCTATGTCGATGGGGACAAGGTCAGTTCTGATTGGTGCTCTTCGCTTGGAAGAGGATACGATGCCAGGTCGTCGAGGTGAAGGATGGCACCTTTGATGCTTGGATTACACGCTCTGGTCGAGCAAGGTGACACAGGTGTCAGTGTCATTTTGGTCGTCAGTGAGTGCGGCTGTGCGCACAGGAGTGTTAAGGAGTCCCCCTTTCACCTACAATCTCTGCGTGGGTCTCGGTGACCTGAGTGCGAGGCTTGGCTTTGGCAGGGCAGCGTGTGCCGCTGATCTGCAGCCCGCAGATTCCGTCAGTGTTGTCTGTGAGGAAAGGTTTGTTAGGGGCAGAGATACTGAACGTCTTTGGTCAATGTGCACATGTGCGGATTCGGAGCTGGGGCAGCTTTGTGTCGCTGTCGTGTGAGGCATCCACGTCCAGCGTGCATATCTTGAAGTGAGTGTTACTTTTCAAAATCTGGCATTGACAATGTTCTTGAGCTTCGGCTTGACTCTAGGATGGGCAAGTTCAGGAGAAAACCCCCTTTTCTCTGCTTGTGGTCGACGCAGAGTGGGATGGCACTACCCAGAGAGTAGGCAAGGTGTATTTGTAAAGAGTCAGTTGGCGTGGTGATGGCGGACACCAGCACGGTTTGCATGAGGCCTAAGGGTATCAGGTGCGGTGGAATTCTACCCATGGCGAGGCTGTCGATTGAGGGGTTCACTCCCCGCAGCGGGTTTGTCCTCAGGGCTGTTACCAGCTGAGTTTGAGCGACGTCATCCTGGGAGACAGTAACAGCTTTTTCATGGAGTTCACTGTTGGGGTCGGCAGAACGCTGTGAGTGTTGAAAGTTACCACAATTCCCTTTAGTGTCTTGTCGATGGTCTGCAGGGATGCACTCTGTGTCGTGAGTTGCTCTTTTATCTGTGGAATCTCAGCCTGAATTTCGGCTACATGCCACCTCACGGTGGCTAGGTTCACTGCATTCACACTGGGCATACAAATGTTAAACAGAGTTCCGACGGCAGTGGCGGCTCCGAGCAAAGCTCGTAGGAACCATTGGGAGCGGCGGTTGTGGCCACCTGGCTCCGCTAGCGTGACAGTCATTTTCTCAAGTTGGTTGAGCATGCGTTCAACATCAGCCTCAGCGTGAGTGAGGGAGTCCTCTGTCCATCGGGCACCTACCCAGCTGTATTGTGTCGTTGCGCAGGGGTAGTGTGCTCTGTAGACGTTGCGAGGATCAGGTGGCACGTACACTTTCTGAGTTTGGGTCCGGCCATTGGTGATGAGGAGTCCCGGTTGTTCCTTTAGGACGATGACTGATGCCGGATTTGGTGCTGTCCGATTGCGGCTGCTCTCTGGTTGGCTGGAGGTACAGGATGGCGAAGCACAGCAGCATCCTGGTAAAAGTGAAAGAGAGAGAAAGAGAGAAAGGGAGAAAAAAACTTTTTGGCGAGTGTCGTCCTTGGTTGGCTGGGACTTCGCTTTGAGGATGCCGGTATGCCACTTGCTTCGGTGTCTTGCAAGTGTCTCTGGTGCTGCGTCATGAGCATATATTCGCATGACCCCCCTTTTGCACTGTGGCATCACAAGCTGTGGCGCAGTGATGGCATCAGATGCAGAACGCTGAATGTTGTCTTGTGCACGCAGCATGTGCCAGGTGCATAGCGGGTGTTTGGGGCACCGGTTGTCGGTGGGTCTAGACAGCGTGCTAGGGTGGTTGGAGGGGTCTAAAAGTGGTGGTGACTCCCAATGTTCATGAAGTTGTTATGGTCTTTGGCGAGCTGGAAGGTGCATGGTAGCGAACTTGAACCTTGACTTGGTGTTGAGGCTGTGTACCCTTGGATGGCTGCTGGAGTTCTATGAACTCTGTGACCTTAGAGTCTGGCTTTGTTGTAGTTCTCGTTACCTCTATGACCGGCCAGTCTGGCTTTGGTAACCTGTGTGACTGGAGGGGGGGGGGGGGGGAGGGGTTCTTGAACTTGGGCCCAGACTGTCAGGTGTTTGAAATCTAGTAAAGGCTCAAAGCGCTCTAGCAGATCTTTGCCAATCAGAAAGGGGTACGTGTCCATTTGTGAGATGTACCCAGGGTGTTTCAGACTAAAAGAACCAATTGTCAGGTGAATGTGAGCTACCTGTTTGAGCCGGATGTCGTTCTGGCTGTATGACTGCACAGTCAGCTCGCATGTTTGAGATGTAAGAGTTCGATTTTGTCTCTCAGGGTCTTTAAAAGAGTTTCCGGGCCATACCCTGTTTGATCATGTGCCCGAGGAGTCTTGGCGTCGGGGCTGGTGTGGTGATCGACGGGCGGTTAGGGCCGGTCTTGTGTAGTTCTTTGCGGAGACAGACAAAGTAGCATTTCTTGGTCTTTTGGGATTTTGGTCCCAGTCGTGGGAAGTTGTCAGCTGTGTTAGCTGTGTTAGCTCTGTGGTCTGTTGTTGACGAGCAGTGTTCTGTGTGCCTGTTGCAGGTTTTATGCTGAGGCATAGGATGTCGTGTTCGTCCCTCTTGTTGTCTTTGTAAAGTCTTTTGTGAAGAAGCTCTTTAAGCAACTTCAGACTCTTGGCTGTCTCGGACATGGCAGCACTGTTTTCGTCTGATTTGTGTTCAGACTTGTGCTGACCAGTGGCAGGTCGAGAGGGGTTCTGCTCTGGGCTGTTGAGGTCAGGCTAAGCAGGGGCTCTGTGACATTTTGGCACACTTGTGGTGAGTGACTAATGCATGGCCCTAAAAGTACAGAACTACTGCTTAATGGGTTTGCTAGATATGTAGCCTAAAGCTAAGTGTCTCTTGTTTAGCTAGCTAGTGACGTGTGTCTTGTATCCTTATCTTAGCTGTGATTGTTAGGAGGCTAAGAGTTATGTGGTTCCAAGATTATTCCCTGGAAAGGGCATAGCCGAGATGAAATAAATGACTTAAGATGGTTCTTATGATTGAATTATTTCTCTGGACTTAACTAGTGGTTCACTACGGCTTGACGAAGTGAGTGATAGGGGGGAAAAGGACAGCTTTCTTATTCAAATTATGCTTATCATCAATCCTCTGGACTATAGTTGTGCCCTAGTAAATTGTCGAAATTACTTGTGCTGCAGGGTCACAAAAATGAGTACACTTGTTGAAAATAAAGAAATTACAAATAAAGGTGTCTCTGTTTTCTTTCTGGGCCCTATGGGAAATGGAACCACGTTTGAACAAGAGAGGAAATTAAATTAAATCATATAGATGACCGAATAACTGACTGCTATCTTTATCCAAGTCAAAGAAATGAAGAAAAAAAATTAAAGAAGAGAGGAAAAAAAAAAAAATTTTTTTTTTTAAAAGTAAAAGGGAATAAACGTGATCAAAACCACGGGAAGTGAATAATTAGAAACCTTAACCGGTGTTAAAGAAAGTATTCTTGAATACTTGCATTGTGTGAACACAAGTGGTGATTAAGGGCTCAAGTAAATTATGCTAGCTGCTAACTGTAGAAGTTATTATGTAGCTTAGCCTAAGCTGGATGGATGCTAGGTTAGCGTAGCGTAAGCTAGCTGGATGCTATGTTAGTTTAGCTCAGCGTAAGCTGAAAGGATGCTAGGTTAGCTTAGCGTAGCGTAAGCTGGAGGGATGCTAGGTTAGCTTAGGCACCTAGGCTGGTTTGTTTACAAAGTGACATCACAAGTTAGCACTTCCTGTGACAAGTCGTTGTCATGGGAACCAGAGCATGTCAGACAATTCAACAGTCCTTAAAGAATGTCTGTACATTTTTCATGGATTATGCATGTTTAAACGGGTTAACAGGATGCACCTATATTTTAAGTCTTTCTAGGACTCAGTGTTACATTAAGTAAAATGCAGATGTGTTTTGGCATTAGCTAATTTTACTCATGGAACTCTTCTCTTTATTTTACGTAGCTTATTCTATTTGTTTACAGAGTAAGGAAATAGATTTGCTGTAAGTCAAAGCTTGTCTAAGCATATATGGTTACGTCCCTCTCGTGCACGAATGCTGACTTCTCAGCGAGTAACAGTTTTGATCGCTAGGTAGCTCTCTGCTTGTAGATGCAGCAAAAAAAAAAAATATTTAGGTGAATTACATCAATCTAACAATAATTTGTAAGGCCTTTACATTTGTAGACACCCAGGTCTACCTAGATATAACTCTGTCCTGAGCTTTCTTTGTTAGACACAGGTTTAGTCGTACTACCATTTGGATTTCCTTTTAATCAAAGCATAATAGATATCGGTACAGTTTACAAGCTGCTGAGATGAGGTTTCTTCGTCAAACAGACTTACGCTTTTACTGCTGAACATGCTACTTTTACTTTTAGTTGGAAATCTAAGGCTATTTTACTTAGAGTAGAGATGTCAATTCCAGCTATCGTTTTATCTGCATTTAGACAGGCCAGCGATCAAAGATGTGTATTGCACGTTGTGTTCTGGTTGGATCGCAACGATCAAAAGCATCTCGTAGGTTAACAGTAGTTTAAAACTGTGGTGGTTCTCCTACATGGAAACTAATGTACAGCAGTGCATTTTTCAAGAAGTATCTAGAAACTGTTTGTTTCAAAGGGGTCGTGTATAGCCTGTTGGCAGGTGAGGCTTATAGGTGAGCCATTCAAGATTTTCTTTAAATCAGTAAAGTTCAAATTTTTCTACAGCAGAGTCTTGCGTCTTTTTGAGCACAACTTTTCATCTACTTTTTAAAAGTTCTATGTCCTATGCTGATCAGGGACCCTTTTAGCAGAGTCTTGCACTGTGTTCGTGCAGTGTCTTCTGGTTTTGCAGTTCAAAATCATTGGGGTTTTGGACCCAGCTGTGGGACAGTTTGCTCTGTGTGCCTGTTGTGGGTCTTACGCTCAGGCCTAGGGTGTAAGGCTCGTACCTGAATTTTCGGAAAGTCTCTTGTGAAGAAGCTTTTCAGCGACTTCAGGGGCTCGGCTGTTTCAGACGTGGCGGCACTGTGTTTGTCTGATGCGTGCTCAGACTTGGGCTTACCAGTGGCCTGGAACGGACTCGACTCTCTGTAAACAGGGCTATGGTGTTGTGGGACGCCCTCTGGAGGCATCTGGTGGGATGCAGATTTTGAAGGAACAAAGTTCTGAACTTGACATCCGCTTTCATATTTGGCTGGTTCAGTGCTCCGAAGTAGGTTTGTCGGAGTCGGCTGTAGTAGGTCTGTGGGGTTTCAAGTCGGACCTGCTTGGGGTCCATGGCGGTGAATAACCCTTGGTCTGATTCTGGATCAGAGAATTCACGGATCAAAGCTTGTTGCAGCTGCTGGTAGTCCGTTTTGATAGTCTCTGTTTGACGGTCGAGGAAGCTGCGCACATCACGGCTGGACGTGATTCTTAGCAGGTACAATTTGTCCCACGCGGTCGCGTTGGTAACAGTTTGTAAGTGAAAGTCAGTGTCTTGTAGGTAGGCGTGCACGTTGTGGCCTCCTGCAGGGCTCGGAGTGAACGTAGGGAGGTTTCTCGCCAGCTTGTTAAGTCTTTTGGGAGCCCTGCCGTTGTAAGTAGCAGGGGCTCTCCTGAAAGGCCCCCCCCTTTTTAGCTCTGGGTTGTAGGCTTAAAGGTGCGGACCAGCTGGTCAGGGGAAACTGTGGTGTGCGTTTCCCTTTCCCGGTCATTCTGTAGTCTATAAGAGTGTTTCAGCTATCTGTGAACAATGTCAATTTCGCATATGATATTGTCTTTGTGCTGAATGAGTTCATGGATTTCAGCTCGGGCCGCTTGTAAGTGTTTTACACAGGCCTTTGCTTTAGTGTCTCTTTCTTTAGTTCAGTCTCTGCTGAACGGGCTTGTGGATGGTATCGCGGGCCTCTTGCGGGTTGTTTTTTTTCGCAGGCCATGGCTTTCGAGTCTCTTTTAGTTCAGCCTCTGCTCTTTGCAAAGGGGCTTCACTTTTGTCGGAGTTTCTCGTTGAGTACCACTCTGGTTGTTTTCTCTGAATGCTCTCTTCGGTCTGTGTGCCGATGAAGATCAGGCAGGGCAGTTTGAAGTCTTTCCACTTCCTTCTGTAGCTCGGGGTCGTTGTCGTCCTCGGCTTGCATCCTTAGCGTTGCAACTTCGTGCTCCAGGGCGAGGCGGCTCCTTTCACGGAGACGTGCTTGTGCGATGAGCTGGCAAGCGAGGTTTTGGACGTTTCTGGCCGGTCTTTGTCGTGGGAGCTTTGGCTTGGTTTGTGCGCCATCAGCTTGTCCACGTCGGCGCTGCTCTTGGCTTTGGAGCTCTGAGTCACTGTCTCCCGGTTGTCCCAGCGGGTTGTGGGACTGTAGGACCGGAACATACTGGTTTCAACTGTGGGCGAGAGGAACACAACACGCACAGAGAGACCAAGCAAGTTTGTTCTACGTATAACGAGCTATAATACGGCTATGCCGCGTATGCAAATTGTGGTTAACTGATGCAGACAGTTAAATCATTCGGTGGGACAATTTGGTTAGGTCAGCATGGGCCTGAATAAAATTTAGCAGGGCGGTAGCTTAAAGGGGGTCACCTTTTGATGCTAGCGGCTTGTTGTCTAATTATTATTCAGCGTTCCTTGTTGTCTCAGATAGGTTCTGTCTTCTAGGTGAACTGAAAGAAACAGAGCACGACAGAAAAGAGCAGTGGCAAGATAGCAAAGTTTGAAGTAACATGCAACCATCAAAGATGGAAAGGTCTGTAATGAAATGGCGTTAATAGTACACAGGAAGAGTTACAGGGGAAAAGGAGGCCGGACACTTCAATGGCCGGGGGAATCTCTAGATTCTGTGGCCAATATTAAGTGGATGGGTTTAATACCTTTTTCTAGTTTAACTGGGTGAAATGAGGTCATTCGGGTTGGAGTTCAGCATCGCGGTTGGTCTTTCTGTCGTCCCCCAAACGCCTGACAGCAGTGTCCCGGGCCCCTCCGTACATCTGTACCGATGTGCGCCCTCTCACGCAACCTGACTTTGAATCACAACCGGCGGTGCCAAATTGGTGATGTCGTGTTGCGGGCCGCACTAACGGAGAGACACGGGAAAGTCCGAGACTCGCGCTCAGTCAGCGCTGGGGACACAGGTCAGATGAACCAGCATGCTGGACTCCAAGCAGAGATGACTGTCAAATCACCACACGCTCTTTAGTGGATTCTACCTATAAACACAGAATAGTGTGAACGAGTGGCTTGACAGTGAATGAAAGCTTTCTTGTTTAAACTGAATTGAGTAATTACGTATGTAGAAAATAGAAGCAAAGGTTTTACTAGATAATGGTAAAAAGGAAATTATGAAAATGATGTTAATTATCAAAATAACTTAACCCAAAAGAAAGAGAAAAAAAAAAACATTTCCTTTAAGGAAAAAAAAAATTAACCCTTTTTTTTTTTATTATTATTTTATTATTAATAAAAATTAACAATCAGAAGTAATAAAGTAGGATGTACCCCGGGAGAAGACAGGCAGTAGTGGCGCGTTTGGGCCACAAAGGGTTTTGGGCCACTCCCTCCTAGTGGTCACCCTGGCTGACAGAGGACTTGATTTAAATTGCATTCACTGGTTTTGAATACAATTCAGATCGAGCGTATGCATAGATGTTAAGTAACTTCTAGAATAGTTGTCATAACGTATCAAATCAAAATTATTAAAAATAATTTGAAAAAGGAAATATAGAAGTAAAGCCATAAAACCATTCCCCACAGGGAAGGAGACTTCATTCAAATTAATCTTGAAATTTGTTTGTTTCCAACCAAATTTGAATAAGTGTAGGAAATTAAAGGTTGGCATTATTTTTGATGATGATCACGATCACTGTGGTGTATCAATGATAATAACCAAAATAAAATCAACTGGGAGAAAGCCACTTCAAAACAGAATGAGAGTAGACAGTAAGAGATAAGCTGACTTAGCGGGGGAAGGCCACAAGGGGGCCACACTCCTCCTAAGTGGTCATCAGAAACTGCTAATACTTACTTTTGAATTTTAAATTCAAATGTGGTTTGAACCAAATTCAAAATAAGTGTACACAGTCAGAGGTGAAATCATGTTAGTAACACTGGAACTTGCACATGCATTGAAAGTTAGAAACACACTTTCAGAAATTCACTGGAAAAATCTGAAATTGTGACGAGAGAGAAATTTAGGAAAGGATGACCTTGTTACCGGTGTCCACGAGGTGGTGCTATTTCGCTCATGGAGGGTAAAGTCAGGACGTGGAGGCCGTCTGATACTGGAAAACTCAAGGGCGCGCCCTAGCGTTTGGCAGTAGCATTGCAACCCGCCTGCTTTCAAATGTGATAGTCTCAGAGGACATGCAAAAAAAATAGTGCGGAATTTAAATCTCGACGGATTTCTTTCCGGTGCTATATTTCACAAAACGGCGTGGCAGGATTTTTTTTTTCTACACACACACATAGGGTCACAGGAATTATACGTCTGTCGTTCGTATCCAAATACATTTATCAAATAGCGTTTTATGATTAGAATGTTTTTATGTTTTGGATTTTTCTGTGCTATATTTCACAAAACGGTGTGGCAGGATTTTTTTCCTACGCACACACATAGGGACAACAGGAATTAGGCATCTGTTTTTTTTTTTTTTTCACATACGACAATTAGCACTATGATTCACACGTGTTCACTTATAAATTTTAAACCTCGGCGGGTTTTCCTATTTCGACACGTGTACACGGAAGGATTTCTTCATTTCCGCACATTAATATGGACAACAGGAATTATACGTCTGTCATTCGTATCCAAATAACATCTATCAAATAGCACTTATGATTAAAAATGTTTTTATGTTTTGGATTTTTCTGTGCTATATTTCACAAAACGGTGTGGCAGGATTTTTTTTTTTACACACACACATAGGGTCACAGGAATTATACGTCTGTCGTTCGGATCCAAATACATTTATCAAATAGCATTTTATGATTAAAATGTTTTTATGTTTTGGATTTTTCTGTGCTATATTTCACAAAACTGTGTGGCAGGGTTTTTTCTACACACACACATAGGGACAACAGGAATTATACGTCTGTCGTTCGGATCCAAATAACATTTATCAAATAGCACTTTATGATTAAAATGTTTTTAGATTTTGGATTGTTTCTGTGCTATATTCTAACAAACACGTTTGGCAGGATTGCTTCGCTGCGCTGTGCGTAAATAAAACAGGGATTATTCGTCTGTTTTTTCGACTCCCATAACATATTATCAAATAGCACTTATGATCAAATATGCGTTAGGTTTTACAATTGAGTAGCTACGTCAATGTTTTAACCCGGAGTTATCGATAATCTAACGATTATAATTAATATCAGGCCTGTTTAAGAATAGTGAAAGAGCATCGTTTCACTAAATCTTGTCTTCACCGTGGCCGAAGAATCTCGTTCCGCCAGGGGAGTTTAATATTAAAAATGTCGTCTTTAAAAGAGGTTTCTTCGTCTTTTATAGGACAAATTTAATACTGTGAAACTATGAAACTGCAGTTTACTTCTTAGCTTCGCTGGACTGAAACGGCTTTTTGCCTTTAATCAGTCAAGGTGAGTTCGCATAGCGTTCGCTCAACCGAGGTGCACGTACAATATTAAATCACAATATAGACAAAGATTGAAAACCTAATTTGCTCAAAAACAAGTTTAAAGTGTGCTCGTATTTTCTCCACCATTTGTAAAGACTATGGGCGGATCTAATCCGTGGGGAATTTGCATATCATAATTAATAATTCATAATTAATAATTATTCATACATGTTTGGATTAGATCAGTCTTACATGTTAATAAATCTCCCTCTAAGGGAGGATGTCCTTTTTCCTGCATATTTGACTGTGTATCCTTGCATTTTAACTACAAGTTGATTACAGTTAATTACACTGATCACGTCTTACAAAACAGGCAAAATTAATTAGCTCAATTGCCAGAATAATATTGTGGGGATCCACAATATCATCTTACTTTATAGGATTTCAGGAAACGCAATTCTCTGGCCAGAAGAATTGGGTTTGCTGCCCTATAAACACATACTCTTTAAAGTATCTTTAATTGATAAAGCGAGTAGGACCTGTTTGCACTTAAGGGACTTGAAAATGAGCAAAGTAAATGAATCAATCAAATGAATATAATGGATTTAATAAAGGCATGTCTACTTATATATTTACTACAGTTGCCATGGAATATATATATACATATATATTTACAAACATAATAAACAAACAAAACACGATAAGGCATCGATGAACGAGAAAGGCATTGCGTTTGGACAAATGGAGACACGTGTGGGAGAGTGAGGGTGTGAGAGAGAGAGAGAACGGAGAGAGAGAGAAAGAGAGAGAGAGAGCATTAGCAGCATTATCCTGGACTTCACCTTTTCTGTAACAACACGAAAACATCATCTTAAGGCTTCTCAGAAGCTCTGTAACAAGAGATACTTGCGCAAATGTAATCTTGGTCATGCACTCTGTGTCGCGTCGGTCCTGCACCGTGAGCGGTGTCCTTTGTGTGGGAGGAAGCGTCACGTGGTCACGTGCGCGTGCTTCTGGTTCAGAGAGAGCGCGCGGTGGTTTAAATGTCCCTCGTAGCCGGCTTTGCTGAAGAGATATGTCCCGCGGTGTTCTTTTCACTCGTGGAATTAAAACACAGGGACTTATCTTAAGACTGAAAAACACAAACTAACTAGAACGCATAAAAGAAAGGCGAAAGACTCGCCTCGAGACGAGACGTTACATTCTGAAACCAGGACGAGCACGGAAGAGCTCAGTAAGATCTGACTGTGGAGGGAGGTTCAGTTCTTCTTTAAAGGAACCTTCTGAGGTGCGAACTGGCCAATGGCATTCAACGAAACTTTGGCGGCAACCTCGGCTTTGTCTTGTCCGCGTTCGATTTATGGCCGCATTCACAGGTTTTACAAGCAGTCAGAATTTGGTCAGAATCATTCCAAAGATGATTAAACATAGTAAAATACATTTTACGGCTTGTTCAATTACATAGATGACCTCGTTAGATCACAAAGGTTCGGAAAATAGGAAGAAAGACGTATAAGGAGAGTTATATTGCAGAGTTACATTAAAAGCATAATTAAATGCCCTTGTAGTTCGTTTAGAAATACCATACACTCCCAGATCCCTTCATAGGGCCTGGACAAATCGACAAACATAACATATCAAATATATCTCAGTAAAGTCAGTAAAGTGAGTGAATTAAAGCTTTGTGTATGTGCGTTTTCAGAGGGGACTCTTTGACCGCATGGCATTCCTTTCTCTGCAGAAAGGAGGGGGGTTAGTTTGATAAGGTCTGCTTGAAGCTCGAGCCACAGTCATGAAGTGTTCTGGTGAATCTCGCAGGACATTTGAATATGTCAGTTCATTGGGTGTTTAAGAGAGAGAACCCTCAAGATTTCTTATAACACCCCTGTGTCACAAAGTTAGCGAGATGTAATGTAAATCAACAAATGGGGAACGAGGATTGGAGTTTATCGAGACTAAACATGCTACACAGTGATTTCTGTTTCTCATAGTATGCAAGTCATGTCTCAAACATTAACCCATTAGAGTTTACAAGGCCACACAGACCAAACAACATAAAGGACAAATCATGAGATGGAACATTGGATGCATGTATCACATGGTTATATATACATATATATATATATACATAGAAAATATAGGTTTAAACCAGGGTTCGTTTATTCTTCTCAGCAAGAATAAGGAGGAATCACACTCTCTGGGACATTCCAAGGGGTAATAAAGCTCAGTCTTGTAATAGAACACCCCGTTCTTGGTGTGTGTGTGGGAGAGAGTGTGTGTGTGTGTGTGTGTGTGTGTGTTTTTCCAAGTTCCAGGCCTTTTGGGGCTAAAGGCTTTGGGATTTTAGCATGGGGGTATTTAGTTATTCAGATTCACCTTCGCCCAGTCCTTACATCCGTTACTTTCCACCTCTGATATTAGGGGTGACCCCGAATAGTCGAAGATTCGATGCATCGATAGGAGGAGCCTGATTCGACTGCCAATCTCACGGTCGAATCTTCGCAGAGGTTATATTGGTTGCTCAATAACTGATTTCACATAGAACTACCGGTTTTCTGTCAATACGTTAATATACGAGCCTATCGTGATAATGCTGTAAACAAAAATGTGCAAAGAAAGAAGCTTTTAATAAATATTTTTAACGTGCGGCAGCGGGAATAAATCCAAGCACCCTGTGACAGATTAAAAGTTTCACGTTTGATCCGACAGAGACGCTCCTCTTTCGGTCACGGATCGAAAGTGAAACTTAAATCTTGGCGGCAGGGATTTAAAACTTTAAAAATGTCTGGGATAAGAACATCGAACATCGATGCACACCATCAGAAATTATATTCTTCAAGGCTGGATTTAGCATCTGGAAAACGATGATCGCACTTCTGCCGGACAACGTTAACAAGTTGGTTTTCTTTATAATAACGGTTTTCTATGGGAGGAAAATTAATGTTTAATTAAACGTGTTGCGTTCAAATTCTAGGCTCATCTGCTTTTCTATAGGCTATGCTTTATTAATAAGGTGTGTACAGAATTAGATTTTTTAATATAACTGTCTTAGGACATTAAGCCGTTAAACGTTTTTCACGTTAAGCGTTTTAGAATGTATTTTTTTCCGCGCACTGCGCACACAATTTGAAAAGACTCAAACGGAAACAGAGACTGGATTTTTCTCTCTCGATCAGGGAGGGTAAGTGATCTCAAATCATTTCAGCCGGTTCTAATGAGATGTTTGGATGCTGTAAACATTTTTAGCTAAACTGCCACTCCAGTTTAGCGTGTAGCTATTGTTGTTTCTGCAGTTAAAAAGACAAAGTTGACAATTCTGGCTATAGTTTCGTTATTTTGATAATTTCTTTATTTTTACTTTATTTATTGATCACTCAGGGTTATCTAAATTAACTATTTATTGCTTGTGTTTTGAATATATGTTCCCCTGCACTTTAGGCACTTTGCACACATTTGCTTCTATATCTTTGTGTGATGTTCTGTACATCGCGGCATTAAAATGTTAAAGCCCCGCCCCCTCCCCAACCCCACACATATGATTCGACTATTAGTCGACTATAGGGGAGAATTGGCGATTCTAATTCGACTATGAAAATCCTTAGTCGGGGACACCCCTAATATATATATACATTTATATTTTTATGCATTACATATTTTATATAAAGGTTTCACTCTGACTATTTTCAGTTTAGTTTTTTCAACATATTTTTTAATTTATATTTTATATAAAGGTAATTTATATTTTTGTCTCATTTTCTGATATATTTAAATGTTTAGTGACTTTACATTTTATTTAATTTTTTATTTAATTTTTTATGTTTTATATGTAAAATAAAAAAGTAAAATAAGTTATTGGTCATCAGTTAGTAATGGATTCATAAAAATGCTTTTTAGTTTCAGTTTTTTTCAAGTATTTTTTCAGTTCTGAATGAAAATATGTTTATGCACTTTTTTTTATTAGCAATAATATGTAAAGGTTTGAGTAATTGATGTAAATACAATTAATACACCCTTTGTACCACCGTTAGACATTTTATTAAAGAACTTCTAACCTTAAATATCGGTTAAATAAGCAGTCAAATAGATTATTCTTAAAGTCCCCCTGTGGTGAAAATCCAGCTTTTAATGTTGTTTATGTGTCTATGTGGTGTTATTAATACGCTTTAACACACACATGTGTAAGTTCATAAGTCGACAGCATTTCTGAGTATTTCCTCCTTAAAACTGCAGTGAACCAAAGACAGTCTCAAAAACACGGTGTGAAATCGCTGGTGTTTCTGACGTCACAAACGACCTTGTAACCAATCAGATCAACGTGTGATCGTCAACCAGTGGATCTCTGAGTGAGTGGAGGTGGGGCTCATTTGCATATTCATAGAACCGTGCATACTAAATGAGGCAAGGGTGTCGAGTTACATTCAAGATATTTTAAGGCATGAAGGATTTTGTTCAAGGAAAAAAACATTGAAATATGTCATTTTGGTGATTAAAGATGAGTTTTAATCAAATTATTGACTACAGGGGGACTTAAAAATTAAAAGGAGGCCAAACTCCACTTCATATTCACATAGAGCCGACACACTTCTTCCACCTGTTGTTTGTGCACACACTCAACAAAAAGAGCCAAACGCTCTTGCATCATGGAGACATGCATTAATGCGCGTGGGTTGTGCTGGAGAACTTTTGGCCGTTCATGGCAGGTGTCCTCTAGTGGCATGAGTCACGATGCCAACTTTCCTCAGATGTGTTTCTGATTGGCTAAGAGCTCTCAGTTTCCTCTCGAAGGTGCGTTTATCAGCCTTCTAGTCATCATGTATCGCATTTGATGATTAACCACCACTTCGGGCTTTTAACGTCACTTAGGGCCCGACTCCTGTCCTCATGTGCTCTCGTCCCTGTGTGTGTGTGTGTGTGTGTGACGAATGTAGGCATCTGTCGACGCACCGTGACCCTCGTCTGGATTAATGTAGTGTTTCGTGTGGGTGAAAGTGTCTTTAAATCAGCTGGAGCGTCGGAGTATTAAAATGTAGGTCATTTATTACTGCATTGTGGTAAATCTATGCATTGTGTTTCCCTTTATTTAGTGGTGTTTACTAAGATAAGCATGATCAAACCTGTAACAGTAATGATTAAAGTGAGTCTTGCAGTGCTGGTTGGGCCTTATGATTGAAGCGATGCAGAAAACGCAAACAGAATTACGGAATCCAGTAATAAAAATGAAATTTACTGTATGATGTGGAATGTCACGCAAGTTTCATAGGCCTCTAATTTATTACACTTTTAACAAATTGTTGTTGATTTCAGTTAATTAGACATGCTTTTTGATTACTATAATTAAAGTCCCCCTGTAGTCAATCATTGTATCCCTTAAAACTCATCTTTGATCACCAACATGACATATTTAAATGTTTTTTTCCTTAAAATGTCTTCATGTTTTAAAATATCTTGAATGTAACTCGACACCCTTGCCTCATTTAGTATTCGCGATTCTATGAATATGCAAATGAGCCCCGCCTCCACTCACTCACTCACTCATGATCACACGTTGATCTGATTGGTTACAAATTCGTTTGTGACGTCAGAAACACCAGCGATTTCAAACTGTGTTCTTTAGTTCACTGCAGTTTTAAAGCAACACTATGGAACATGTTTTACCTTAAAATAATGTTTCCAAAATCTTCTCAGTGGTTCATCAAGTGGTAACAGGGTGAAAGGCACTCCTGCATTGGCTCTGCGGTCCTTTATCTGCTATAACCACACTATGCAAGTTTGCCAGATCGGGTCACGTTTCTGTAGTCCGAATGACACATAAGAAAACTACAAATTTGACTTGCTTTACGTCAAGCGTTACAATAGTCATTATTTCGGTTTTCCTCGTTTCTGATGTCGCAATACATCATACTTTCATGAAATCATGTAACGTCCTCTACCTTGTCTGTGGACATCGTTCACTCTTAAGCCGGTGCTGATAAACAGCGAGCGAGCGTGTGACGCTAGGCTACATTATTTACAACAGCGGTAATTGACAATTTAGTTTCAAACCAGTAGAGGAAAAGTGCCCTGGTGTTGATTTAAGCAGAAAATACTCAGAAATGCTGTCGACTTATGAATTTACACATGCTTTGTCTTAAAGCATATTAAAAACACCACATAGACACATAAACAACATTAAAAGCTGGATTCTCAACACAGGGGGACTTTAACGATTAAAATGGAATACAGAAAAAAATATTAGGGAAAAAATAAAATGTGTGAATGAAAAAAAGATTTACATATATTTATTTAGCGGAGGCTTTTATCTAGGGATGCAACGGTACACGGTAAAATCCCGGACCGTTCGGTCAGCCCTGCACGGGACAATCTACCCTCGTGTCCCGCGGGACTTCGGTTTTGCCATTGAGTTCGCGCTGATCCTTTTAGTTTTTGCTTTACACGCCTTCAGGTGCGTTTGCCTGTCCAGGCAGACGAAAGCCCGCCCCCGCAAGTTAATGTGTCCAATCAATCACTGTTGTGCACCCACACGCAAACTTCTGTCACTCACTGGCTCGTATTACTAGCAGGGCTCTCGTCTCAAGTGTCACGCATTGAGCGTGACAGTCACTCATTTCGGTCTTTTGTCACGCTCTCCCGCCACACATTGTATTTCTCACGCTGAAAAACTATTTGTAATATATTTAATATGCCGCAGCGCCCAAAACTCCCAAGAGTAGAACCGGCAGGAATCATGCGCGTCTGGATTCGTCTGGTGTTGTTAGCCAATCAGAAAATAGCACTATTGAATCTGGGTAAGATTTAACGCAACAACCAATGACACCCCGATAATAATTTTTTTTAATTATATTATTTTGCTCTGCTTTTTTTTATTCAAACCACAAGCTAATTTGTTTGTTTAAAGGTAAAAGTGCACTTTTTCTTTCACATTGATCACTTCATATACCAGTTATCAAGGTTTGGAATTGGGATCCACTTAAATATTCTAAAGTGTGTTTGTTTACATTTTGTATTTCGTTAAGTGGGAGTTGAAGAGGTTGTATTACTTAGTGTTGTTCAGTACAGACTAGAGTGTTAATTTATTCCATACACATTGATGTTCTTCCTACTGTGACATTCTGTTTATGCTCATAAGAAAAATAAAACATATTTTTGGGATGAAATAGCAGTCTCTTTCTGCACAAAACATGTACCAAAACCGAACCGAGACCGTGGCCCAAAAACCGAGGTACGGACCGTACCGTGGGCTATCTGTACCGTTGCACCCCTACTTTTATCCAAAGCGACTTAGAGTTCTCAACGGGCCTGAAAATTGCAACCCGACCCGACCCGGCCCGTGGCTTTTAAAGCCCGGACCCGATGTAACCCGACACATCAACATGAATTATCTGTCCGAACCCGGCCCGCGGCCCGACGCCGCCGCCTTTTTTTTTTTTTTTTTTTCATACACGTATTATCATGACCAGCAGACGGGAATTCAAATCAACCTTTAATGTTCACGCCTTTTAACAATACAAACAACTGAAACAATAAACTTTAAATATATAAATACTGTAGGCTATATAAATATGCCTTAAATAAAAATCTTCACACAATAATAAAAAGGCTGGACGACCTGTTTTTTTGCTGTCATATTTCATCAGCACCTTGCATTTTGAGCATTGCACATAACCTGTAGAATTTCCATCAGAATCCAGCACCACTCCAAACACTCTCCAGACCTCTGATATTCCCACTCCTGTAGTAGCGACGGTGAATTCACATGCGGCAAGTTTACTTTTCACCAACTCCATCTTCAATCTTCTCCAGGCTAAAGGCGTACACGCAGCGGCGTCAGGTCTGCCCCCGCGATGCCTGTTGCACGCAGCAGCCAGATTTTCTTTACGGTGAACAGCAGCGATGATTAATAGCCTACATTTATTTAATTTTTTTTCACTGAGCGGAAAAAATTAAGCCCGAGGTCCGACCCGACCCGAGTCATTTGCTTATATTTTTGACCCGAACCCGCGGGTCCCGTCGGGTTTGTCGGGCCGACCCGACCCGTTGAGAACTCTAAAGCGACTTACAGATGAGAACAACAGAAGCAGTGAAACTAACAGTAGGACAACAATATCCTTCTCAGTTTAATCTAACGCAGTACAAGTCTACAAGTACAGCTTTTGCATGCATTTGTGTAAGTGTGAATGAATGAAAGATTTCACTCGTATCTCTGCGTCTCTGAATGAGCCTCGGCAGCGTTTGCTGGTGACAGACTGTGAGCAGCAGATGGTGGCTTCACACGGCCCGGGAACAGATGCTCGGGTCCTGTCCACATACAAGTGTTGTGGAAGTGGAAGAAGAGGGCAGAGCGACCCGCTTCAGTCCCGCACGGTTGAAGAAGTGACTAATGCACACAGACACTCGTGTCCTTGGCCTCATGAAACCGGCTGAGAACACACACACACACACACACACACTTCAGTCTGGGCCCTCGGATTGGATTTTGTACTTGTTTTTACAAACATTTTATACACTAACACTCAAAGATCAGTCAAAAGATTTTTAAAAGAAGTGTCTTCTGCTCACCAAGACTTCGTTTATTTGATTAAAAATATAAAGTAAAAAACTGTTAAATATTATGACAATTTAAATGAACTGTTTTCTATTTTTATATATTTTAAAATATGATTTATTCCTGTGATCAAAGCAGAATTTTCAGCATTTTCATGCTGATTTGATGCTCAAAAAACATCCATCAATGTTGAAAAATGTTGTGTGCAATTTTGTTTCAGGATTCTGTGATGAATAGACAGCATTTATTTGAAATATAATCTATTGTAACTTTTAATCAATTTAATTCATCCTTGATTAATAAAAGTATTGATTTATTTTATTTATTTATTTTTAAAAACTGAGAATAGTCTCACACTTCAGTCTCGGTTAGGATTTTGTATTTGTTTTTACAAACATTTATATGTGAACAGCATGACATGTTGTTATATGTAAACAACAAATATGACCAATTTAAGATTGTTCCAAACCAGCATGACTTTGACCCTTGTTTGTATTCATTCACGATATATGGCTTGACAATATTTTGCTTTCATATTAAATCTTAACAGTTAGTTAGACATGTTTTCAGTAAGGATCATCTCTCAGTTTAGCGTTTCCAGGCATCATAATGATGATATGTGTGCATGAATGCATTATGTGTCAGTAGATTCTGAATATGAATTCCTCTATTTCCATCGTTCATTATGCAGCAAAAAAAAGAGCTTTTTGTGAGTATAATAGGGATGTACGGTATATCAGCCACCATATCGGCATCGGCTAAAATATGTTTTTATTTAATGTTCCAGTTATCAGCCCAATGAGGAAATTTGGCCAATATATTTAAGCAGATGAATAATGTATTATTTCCTTTATCTGAGTCACTTCAGATGCGCACGGTTTGCCATGATGGTTTTGAACTGCATGAAATATGATTTAAATCACTTCATAAAAGGAAAATACAGTTAAGTGCATATCGGCTGTATAAAATCATAATGAGAACATCATAATTGTGTGCTTGGGAAACGTCTTTTAATGCTGAGACTTTTGTTTTTGGAATCAGGCTCAAAAAATATACACAAATTTGGATTTATATTTATCAGCCAATATATCATTTATCGGCTTTCAGATATAGAGAATTATCGGGTATCGGCATCGGATACAATTTTCATATTGGTGCATCCCTAGAGTATAATCTGCTCTGAAAGAACCATCATTTCAATCAAATAGTCAATTTTGGAGGTTGATTGATTGAAAATATCAACATGGCACAGTCAAAATTTACCCTGTTTTTCTTCTTTTATTATTTTAAATAAATAATATATATATATATATGTTTGTCTTCATAATCTTTTGTCAAAGGTAATCATTTGCTCTGCCTCTGCAAAGACTTTCTTTGGCTGATGTTGCAAATAATATAATAATATATATACGTATATATATATATATATATGTTATGATTGGCTAATGGCACGTGAGTAAGTGTTTTGAAAACATTATCCATATAAAACCGTAATTTACAGAGAAAACATGAAATCATGTACTCCCGGTTTGTGATGTCAGAATCACTAGTCAAGTTTCTTTGGGAACTCTCCATTACACTCTCGTTTACTGAACTAAATGGCTATTGGCCAATGCCTTGCTCTGGAGGCGGGCATATGCAAATGTGTTTTCCTCCGTGACGTCACAGATCCCGCAATATCAGAACGAGCCGTTTTTCTAGCTTGATTAAATAAATGGTTTAAGCTTTTAAACTTGCAGGATGTGGCAATTTCAAAAGTTTATGTCATGAGGCCTTTAAAGGACAATTCCGGTGAAAAATTAACCTAGGGGTAATTAACAGTAATTAAAGTCTCGGCTGCGTTCAGTTTTTTTTTAATTATTTGTTGCGTTCAGTGCTTTCTTCCGGAAACAACGGATCATACGAGACTCACAGTCACAGTTCATCACTCGTGGCTCGACTAGTCGAGGCTGTTTTCCAAGATGGCTCCTGCCATGTAAACTGTCAGGAGTTTACTTAGTAAACTTAATAAACTGTCTGTACACTTACAAAGTTCTCAACGCTTCGGTTTGCATGTAGGGACTCTCATTATGCTGCCGTGTTCGTGTGAGGCTATTCTGAGCCTTGTTAGTGGTATTAACTAGAGCGTTATAAGCTAATCTGTTTTTAGAGATAAAACTCTTTACATTCGATTATCATGAAAACGCATCCCAGAGAACGATCGACTCGGTGACCATGTGTGAATCACCCCTAGGTGTCCTTTAAAGGATCAGGGTCTGCAGGAGTGTGCAGAAGACATGACCAAATTCGTGATGTTTGTATCACAGATGTGCGTCGTTCACACACTTCTTCTCAGGGTTTGTTTGTCTCTGACGAGTCGAGTTCCTCAAGGACGAGCCGACGGAAGAATGCAGCGTTGATCCTTCTTATCTCAGTGCCGTTTACGGCTGTTCACATCAATCCTTCTCCTCAAAACATGCTTGAGTTCAGTCTGGTTGTGTATCTACGCCGTCAGCACTCGAGTGTGTGTGTGTTCATGATCTAAAGCAGCCGCTCACAAACTTTATTGTCCGTCGATCCCCTTTGAGCTCAAAGTTTTTCTTGAAGTCTTTCCCGTGTTTCGATAATTTAACTACACATTTGCATGTTGGTTAATGGTCACATAAGATTTTGATTGTATAATTTATTTTAAATGTATATTTTTATGGTTGTATTAAATATAAGCTTTATTAATAATAATGTAAAATATAATTGTAAAATTAATTATTATATTCTAAAATGTGGAAAAATTTGGAATATGTAAATGTGTCCAAACTTTGGCCTGCTGGAACATTTTGTTAGTATTTTTTTTACAGCTTTTGAGACTTAATGGATCTCAGACATGTTTCATGTTTCATCATCAACTTTATCTCAGATTTCTCCTGTTCTATCTCCTCATTTCTCTTACACTTCTTCAGGGGAAACAAAAACATAAATAATAAGTTCATAAATAATAAGTTCAAATAGAGATCTCTAGCTTTTGATTGCAGACTTTGGTATCTTGTCAAATCTGACATTGTTAAATCTCCTGAAACGTGAGTTTATCGCAGTCTGTTATCAGGAGAAACGTCTGAGTGTGTGTGTGTGTGTGTGTGTGTGTGTGTGTGTGTTACACTAGCGTCAAGTAGGGGTGGGGGAAAAGTGGATTCTTAGATGCATCGGATGTGGACGATTCTGAATCGATTCACAAATGTCAAAAATTATTTTCTAGAAACAAAATAAAAAAATTCCTTTCTAATAACGTAATATTGACGGAGCGTATAAGCCGGGCCTGTGCGTGCGCATAACAGAGACGCATGAGGGCCGAGCGCCAAATCCCATCGGCACCCTCTTCGCTAAAAGCTAACGTATGGAAAATTGGCATAATATCATTGTGGCCTTTTTTCTATTTTTGTATGAGAGCTGCTTTCTGTATTGTTTTGTTTTCACATCAATATGCCGTGCACAGATCTGTTACCGTACGTTATACTGCCCTCCACAGGCAGTGTGTGTCACTACAATGCCAGATACATTTAGACTGAATGTACTTTTTTTGTGTGCTGTTTTTGATTGTGGTATACAGCAACAATTTAAAGTCATAAGTCTTAGACTCTTTATTATTTATTTGTGTCTAATTATTCAGAATATGAGTAAGTCCACAAGCATCATTTTTGTATGAAAGCTGCTGGTACATAATTCTATATTTTGAACAAAAGCTGTTTTTGATTTTGCTAAATGGTAATGGTACATTTTTGTTTTTTGTTCAATTTTTTATATTTTTCTTTGAGAAAAATGTTTTTTTTTTTTTTTTTTTTGTCTGAAGGATTATATTGCTCATTGCACATAACAGGATGCTGAAGATTTTATTCATTTACTACAAGTATTCTGCTAGTACACATTTATTTTCCTGTTGGTTCTTAGCAATGTTGGGACATATGCTGGCAAATGTAACCTTATACTTTGCGAAAAGTACCAAGTAGTCACACACACACACACACACACACACACACACACACAAAGATGCATTGGTAATCGTGAGATGTGTAGAGATTCCCACCACTGGCGTCACGTGTCCACACAAGACTGTGTGTGTATTCAGCCGTATAATCATCACACATCCTCAAACACTCGCTGTGGGTTTCCTCATGTTTTGGCCTGTAAATCTGTCTGACAAACACATTAACACGTCTGTTTTCCCTCATATCTTCAGCTACTCTCGGTCACACACTCTCTGTTTTCATCTCACGCATCCATGTGTCTTCATGTGCTTTCCTCTCGCAGGACTGATCTCAGACCTGAGAGACACTAAAGATGCTAAACTCACTTTATACTTCACATTAACTTCCACACCGAGAAATTCCCGGGAAGATATTTCTGAGGTTATTTGGCTAGAATTTATTTAAATGTGTATGTATCATATTTGACTGGGAATGGATCATGCCACGGTGATGCTCAGGGGTCATGGGTCTGTTTATGGGTCTGATCACTTGAAATTATACATTTAAAAATGTTTTCCTTGAAAAAAATGTCTTCATGTCTTAAAATATCTTGAATGTAACTTGACACCCTTGCTTTATTTATTATTCGCGGTTCTATGAATATGCAAATGAGCCCCGCCTCCACTCACTCACTCACTCAGAGATCCACTGGTTGACGATCACACGTTGATCTGATTGGTTACAAGGTCGTTTGTGACGTCAGAAACACCAGCGATTTCACACCGTGTTTTTGAGACTGTCTTTGGTTCACTGCAGTTTTAAGGAGGAAATACTCAGCAATGCTGTCGACTTATGAACTTACACATGTGTGTCTTAAAGCATATTAATAACACCACATAGACACATAAACAACATTAAAAGCTGGATTTTCACCACAGGCTTTAATATTATAACGAAATTCGATATAAATATCCTACATTTCTGCCACAATCTCATGGTGTCAGTTAGTGTTACTACAGTAAATTATGGTAAATATTGGCGATTTTGTCGACTGAAGAAATTTTTTTTTCTTGTTTCCAGTACAAATATTAAAAAAAATCTAGATAAATTAGTAAAATTACATAAGAAATTATATCTTATCTTCTGAAAAAAATCTAAAAATTAAAATCAATTGAGTTTTTGCTTAAAACAAGCAATAATATCTGCCAGTGGGGTCAGAAAAATAATCTTAATTCAAACAGAAACAAGATTATTATTCTTACCCCTTTTGCAGATAATATTGCTGGTTTAAAGCAAAAATTCATTTTTATTAATTTATTCAGAAAACAAGATATAATTATGTCATTTTACTTATCTAGTAAATGCCTCATGATTTAAGAATTTTTAGATATTTGGACTGGAAACAAGACAAAAATACTAAGTAAGAAAAGCATTTTTTGCAGTGTAGCTGTTTATCACTATACTAAATTGATATTTTAAGTCGATTTGTAGGTTTTATTATTAGATGTTTTTAGTAAAGTTGTGTTTTTATGTATTATCTGTTATCATAAAATAATTTACAAGTGTTTGCATCAAATAAATAAACGTCTGATCTACAGTCCTGCATGATGTGTGAGGGAAGGTCATGTGTGTGTGTGTGTGTGTCGTCTTCCCTGAACATCTTGTCTATCCCATCATGAACAAACATCCCTCAGCTTTCCCTCTCCACACCTCGGCTTTTGTCGCGTCGCCATGGCGCTGTAAGTGAGCGCCGTCATGGCAACAATCTCCATGCCACAGACGCGTGTCACGAGAGCCGTTAATGGGCTGAGCCGCTGAGGCGCTGTGAGTGCCTTCCCGTCCTGTTCATAGCCTTTCAAAGCTTCGTTTTCATCACAATTACGTATTTCTGTGCACAAGCTGCTTGGAAAGACCTCATCTATGCCAATAATGCGCACAAACTATATATGTACTGTAAATCTAAGTATATGTTAGGGTTTGGTTTAGACTAACTATGTGCATTTTATGGTGTTTGTCTGTGCAGACGTTTTCCCACACTGCAAAAATGCTTTTTTTACTCAGTATTTTTGTCTTGTTTCCAGTACAAATATCAAAAAATTCTTAAATCAAGATGCATTTATTAGATGAGTAAAATGCCATAAGATTTTAGGTCTAGTTTTCCGGGGGATTTAATCAAAATGAAGTGAGTTTTTGCTTAAAACATGCAAAATGATCTGCCAATGGGGTCAGAAAAATAATGTTAATTCAAACAGAAATAAGATTATTATTCTTACCCCATTGGCAGATCATTTTGCTTGTTTTAAGCAAAAACACACTTCATTTTGATTTATTTATCAGGAAAAAATACATTTTTCTACTTAAGCAAAAGCATCTTAATTAAATATTTTTTTAATATTTGGACAGTGTTTGTGTCTTGTTTCCTAAGTACTCAAAACATGTGTTGCAGTGCATCATGGATGGTTCTGGTTTAGGAGAGTTTATTAGGTTTCGGGAAAGGTCTGGGTTGTGTTACGATCAAAGATTCACCGCTCACCTTTTCTCCGGAGCGAGTCTTTGATCTGCAGAGGAAAATCACTGGAGACTGAACATATAGGCCATCTAGGAGTCTCATTATACACCTCTTACACAACAAATGAGGATTTCTTTTGTGTTTCGTGTCCGTCCCTGAGGCCGACTAATGTTTAAACACCCGTGACCTTTGACCTCCTGATCAGTAGCACACAGTTCAGCTCTGACCTCTGTCCATGGAGGGCTGAGCGATATGGCCAAACAAAATGATCATGATAATTGTTCCATATAAGTCTATATTAATCTTTATTTATTTCAAGTTTAAAGGGAGATTTTGCTCCTGTGAAACCAACCCAGTTCATTGTGGTAGTAACACTTTACAATGAGGTTCATTAGTTAACTTCCTTAAACATGAACTAAGAATGAACAATACTGTGTTTTTTGAACAATACAATTGTGGTTTTATCATCAGAACATGCCAAACACAAATGAATATGACCTGTTTTGTCTCTTAGAAATGCACATTTGATTTGATCTTGAGTTGAGTACAGACAAAATCAATAATGTCTAACATTTTATAAGGTAAAATTTGGTCTTCCATAGTATTTGTATCATGTTTACCACAGGTAAAACCACGCATTGCACCTCACTACCATAGTAAAAAGTAACGTTATAATTAATCATTTATAAATTGTTATAAATTATTAAAACATGAAGACATTTATATTTATATTACAAATGCACAAAATCTGCTACTGCTTAATAACAAAAAGTACTGTTATTATGTTCCGTAATTTAATACATTTCACGTCTATTTCAAAGTCCCCCTGTAGTCAATCATTTTACACCTTAAAACTAATTTTTGATCACCTGAAATGACATATTTAAAAATGTTTTCCTTGAAAAAAATGTCTTCATGTCTTAAAATATCTTGAATGTAACTCGACACCCTTGCCTCATTTAGTATGCGCGGTTCTATGAATATGCAAATGAGCCCCGCCTCCACTCACTCCCTCACTCAGAGATCCACTGGTTGACGATCACACGTTGATCTGATTGGTTACAAGGTCGTTTGTGACGTCAGAAACACCAGCGATTTCACACCGTGTTTTTGAGACTGTCTTTGGTTCACTGCAGTTTTAAGCAGAAAATCGACTTATGAACTTACACATGTGTGTCTTAAAGTATATTAATAACACCACATAGACACATAAACAACATTAAAAGCTGGATTTTCACCACAGGCTTTAATAATATAACAAAATTCGATATAAATATCCTACATTTCTGCCACAATCTCATGGTGTCAGTTAGTGTTACTACAGTAAATTATGGTAAATATTATTGATTTTGTCGACTGAAGAAAATATTGTATATATATTGTTGGTCAGAATGTCCGCGCTGACTTTAAACTATTTAAATTGAGAATAATTTGATTTGTGTTTGCGAACTTGAACGCTTCTCACTGGATGTCAGATGTCACTTTTGAAACTATCACAAAAATTCTCGTCTCATCAGTGTTTTGTTTTTTGGTTTTTACACGCCAAAAGTCAATAATTGTTTAAATTGCATAAATTGTAAAACTGCATTCAATCCAAACCCTTTACGAAAGCACAGATGGAGAGAGAGGAAGAGAAATGTCTCCCGTTTGCTGAAGGACGGTCCCTCTGGCAGGTGATAACACTAATGAGACGTCCCACCACTCTCCCAGTCCCAGATACAACTGTGACATTTAACCATCTGCGACGTCTCTTCCTCTCAGGGAGCGTTTCAGAGTCCAGCGCAGTTAAATACCACCTCCTGACACGACAGCGCCAACTCCCGAGTCCTGCCACTTCATTAGAGTCGATGAGCGTCCCTCGCTGGCTCTGTGCTGTCCGTGTACATGAGGCCCAAATCTGTCACACAAACCTACAGTCTTTACAATACAGCGGCCCTGGAAAGTATGATCCAACCAAAGTCCCTTTCAAGGAAAGTCTGTTCACTCGGCGGACATATTTGCAGCCCTATCTTACAGCTATTTCGGGCGTCCAAGACCAAGTCCTTTTTTGTTTGAATGGGGAAATCCTGAAATCTCACAGAATTGCTTGCCACACTCACATTTAAATAACGTATTTCAAATCAGCAACACAACCTGACATGAACTGTCCCATCATGAGTTACATTCAAGATATTTTAAGTAGGGCTGTCACTTTTGTGAAAAAATCCTGTTCGATTTTTGAGACTTAAGTGTTGATTGAATCGATTGTATAATGTCTAAAGACGTCTCCATTTTCAACACTAAATATAGGCAAATCCACGGACAACTAACAAGGATTATTAGAACGAGCGTAAAGAGGGCGCTTGAGACGCGCACAAGTCAAAAATATTTCTGATGATTTATTGGCGTGAACTTTCGTGCAGAATGACAAGCAGGAGTGCAACCGTCAGGGATTGAAATTAACACCCGCCAAAGTTCATTTAACGTAGTCAAATCACGAGTGTTTCTATGTTTACTCACTTTGCTGGGGAAGTTCGTGTAGCCAAAACTGCGCGGATTTAGCGCAAATACGCAACTCGTGAGTCCTCTTGATATATTAAATACAGCGTATTGCGCAGAATCTGTGCATTTCTGGCTTGCTTGAACACACACGTCACTAAGCAACAAATAACGGTGCGCTTGTTCACTTGCATTGAAGTATTGCGAATATTAAAAAGCATTTGGTTAACAGAAAAGACATTGTTATTTTCCAATATCCTAACTTACATGTTCTGTGTACTGTATTGATCTGTCCACCTAAAACACATTTTTGGTTTAAAAAAAAAGAAAGAAAAGAAAAAAGGACGTTAAAATCGATTCCCTATTTTCGTTTTCGAAACTTGTGTTGGTTGGTCCGATCGATTGTGCAATCGATTTTCGAACGTAAAGTGACAGCCCTAATTTTAAGACATTTTTTCAAAGGATTTTTTTTTTTATATATAATTTTGGTGATCAAAGATGAGTTTTAAGGGATAAAATGATTGACTACAGGGGGACTTTAAAAACACTTTTTGGGGTCACTGTACGTTTTGACTGCTATTAAACTCACAGACAAAACAGATCAATGTAATGAAAACAAATATCTGACTGTGAACAGATTCTTGAATGTTATGGGCAAAACCAGTCCTTATCTTAAATGATCTGCGACGGGTCGTGCTTTATCTGTGGGCCTGGCACTGAACGCCAAGTACTGTATGAGCGCTATCTTCATGCACAAACACGTGACGTATTAATGCCGCTTTTGAGCTATTGTGAAAACATTCCCACAACACTCATGAGATTGTCCAGCTCAGCGAGTTGGGCTGCGCTCGGGAATAAAACCGAGCTAACTATCACGGGAAGGTGGATGTTCGTGTCTCTTGGGATCTTGCAGAGAAGCCAAGCCTCACATTGGACTGGAAAGGTGAATTTTGAGTTGGATTTGTCCTTTGTTCCTTGTCTTAATGCTGAGCTGGCAGAAATACCGTCCTACATTGCTTAACTGATAGCAGGACTCTTTTGTGTTGTGCTTTAAGGGTTATGCTAGCAGTGAATTAAGCTGATTCTCAGGTTTTCAAGTATAAGAGGGTTTCATTTTCTTGCAACGACCTCGTCCTTGAGTGTTGGTCTGCCTTTTTTTCATACAAATGTAACTAGACATACTCGACCCGCTCCAAACTGGTGACTCTTGCATGGAAGACGGATGCTAACACATACGCAGCCTCTAGCGTCGTTCGCTAGTGCGCCTCATGAGGCCAGGGGAGTGAGATTTAGGGGCTGTTTACATGACCAAAACGTACAACTTTGTATGCGTTTTGACCGTTTATTTACACGACAATGGCGTTTTGGGTGCCTGAAAACGCAAACTTTTGAAAACGAGTTTCAAAGTCCAAGTTTGTCTCTGTGTAAACAACAAAAATGTGAATCTCTGAAGACGATGATGTCATGTACATGTGTATAACGTGTTTCACCGCCATCTATTGGCCTGGCAGCAGAATACAGCGCTTTTAGTGTGGATCGTTTTGACAATGGTGTCGTCTGTACGTTGAAAACTCAAAGGATTAACTTCTCAGTTTTAAGCATATTGTGTAAACGTACCCTTACTCGCACATCTCTTACTAGCTGGCCTCCGTTACACTCAACGCCACCAAACCTCAGTCCCATCTGGGTCACGGCACCAATGTAACAGGCTAATATATTAATTGGACTTAGCCATTAGTATTTTAACTATTCAAGATTGCGGTCAGTGATAAAGAAAATAAAAAAAATAAAGAGCAGTAAGGGCGTGTTCACACTTGCCGTCTATTTTGACAAGAAAAAGTTGACAAGAGCACTTTTCTGGTAAGATTTTTTTTGTGTGTGGTTCCAAATATTACAGGTGAAACTCACAAAATGTGAATATCGTGCAAAAGTTATAATTTTTATGATTATGGCTTACAGTTTATGAAAACCCCAAATTCTAAATCTCAGAAAATTAGAATATTACATGAAATCAATTTAAAAAAAAAGTATTTTAAATACAGAAATGTCAGCCCTCTGAAAATTATAATCATGCATATGTATATATTTATATGTACTAAATATATTAGTTTCACCTTTTAATTTGAATTACTGAAATACATTAACTTTTGCACGATATTCTAGTTTTTTGTTTCACCTGTATTTGCATATGTTTGATCTTTTGTTGCTATAACAACATATATATATATATATATATATATATATATATATATATATATATACACACAACATAGCATCGCCTAAGTAGTAGATAAGGTTACAATTGTTGACAGCTGCTGTTATCAGCTAGTTACGGTATTCATAACTGTTTCTGAGCGAACATTAATGTTAGCTAACGTTAACAGGTAAGATAGTTTTGTTATTGATAAGTAGTAGATGATACACTATTACCTGAACAACCAAGAATCTTTATGGTGAATATTATGGTAGAGTTTTGTGCTACCGGCACCTTCGCCATTTTTTCTTGTTGTTATGGAAACGACAGGTCTACTACTCGCTTCTCATTGGTCAGCTGTCAAAAAGGCGCTTGACGTAGCGTTTTTTCCAGAAAATTTGATTTTTATTCAACCTGACAAGACGCTCTGAGCGCTCAGGACTTTTTTGAAAACACGGTTTACTCCATAGGATTATAATGTGAAACAGACTCTGGCAGCCTCCAAAACATCATTTCGTTTCATTCCTCATAGCAATCGAGTTTTTGCTAGAGATACTCTAGACAGACTTGTTGTAAATGTGTTTTTATTGTAGGACTGACTTGGAAGTGCTTTGAAGGTTCTTTGACATCACTATATCCAACTATAACTTAATCTGGTTAGATGTTTGACTTTATTACATTAAACAGTGGCTTGCAGTTTTTGGATGGACTCTGTAAATTTCAGCCCTACTTCGACTGGTGGGCGAGTAAACGAATTACATCATATTGTCTCTCCAGACTCCAGTGGTTTTCCTCAGGCCTCGGCCTTTGTTTCTGCAGGAATCTGATTGTGTTCAAGGTTTATACGAGTTTCCTTGGTCTTTTCGCTGCTAAGTGTGTTAAGAAAGTTTCTTGAACTGCGTCCAGAGGTTCGGCTGGAAGCACGTAACTGTGTTTGGTTCTTGATGCTCTTAAGAGCTTCTGGTTTGTTTGGGCCTTTGCTTTGTTTGTCACGACAAAACTATTTCAGATATTTATCTCACAACTAAACATGGTCACAAGAGCAAGCAGTCAGTAATTATACTAACATATTTAACATGAATCATCTGATTTGCCTATTAGTGTTTGTGCAGTTTGGATTACACTTTATTTTAAGTGCCATTGTTTAGGGCTGCAGCTATCGATTATTTTTGTAATCGATTAATCTAGCACTTTATCGATCGATTAATCGGATAAAAAAATCTTTGTGTGTTTTTAAACAACCACAACAAATAATGCATAACGAAAATGACGTGGCTGTAAAATTATCAAGCATTTGGCTTTTATTTCTAAGAAAAACCAGAGGTATTTATTCAGACTCCAACATTTGGCTCCAAAACTAAGCATATTTATTGCAATTTTTACCCATTTAGTGTTAATAAGTGCCAGTGCCAACAATTATATAACAATAAGTCAGCTTACTGTAAAACATGTATAACATGTAAAACTATGAATCAGGGGTGTGACGGTTGGTGTTATAGTTGAACACCGTCATTAACTCTATAACCGCCAAAACCTGTTATTAAAATATCTTGCAGAAGTTATACTAATATCAGTGTTGGGGAGTATAACATGTACCGGCGTTATTCAGAATACAAATTATGATTAGGCTATAACTGTAGTCTCCACAGAACATAGAATAGGCCTATTCATTTTATTTAATTTTTTGTGTTCGCATTTATGAGGAAAACACAATGTTACACACGTGAGCGCTCTGAAAGCGGCACTAAACGATGCTTTAAAACTTTCACAGAGACATCAAACAGAAAGCACAAAACCTTTCTTTAAAGTGAATTTCGTTTTGTATTTATTGTATCTTAATTTTAATCAATGTTTCATCAACCAATTGCCTGGATTTAATAAATAAGAAGTAAATATAGCAGACGATAGATAATCACGAAGCGGAGGCGCCGGCGCGTGAACTGGAGCTCGTCTCATAAATGAACCGAAACTCAGTGTATAAGGAAGCCTCTCTCACAGACGTGTCCACTTTAAACAGAACAATTCAAAACGAAAGAAAACAGACAGACTGCTCTCTGCTTATGTGATCCGTATGAAATGTGCATTTCTCTCTGGCGTTCACTACTGAAGATCACGAGTCTGCGTCGTCAACTTCACCTCTGCAGCCGACACAAAGAAAACACTTCTTTATTAATAAACAATTAAAATATCTCCTTGCTATATTTTACATCGATGAATCGTTTCAGCCCTACCATTGTTACAGTGTAATTATATATTTAAGTACTGAGTAATAATAAGTAACTACATGTACTTACTATAGGGTTAGGGTGGGATTAGTTTTGATTGAGGGTTAGTTGCATGTAATTATGCATAATTTGCTGTTATTACTACAGTAAGTACATGTAACATATTTAACAAGGACACTGTAAAATAAAGTGTGACAAGCAGTAAAAAACTTTCAAAAACTCAGAAACTCTCTTTTCCGTTACTCCAGTTGTTTTCCATCCATAGAGAAAGCTGCTGTTGACCCTGGAGAATAAACACACACACACACACACACACACACACACTGGCCACCTGTGTGGTCTCTCACTGAGACCTTCCCGTCCTCTGGGACTCATCAAACACAGTGAAATCATTAGTGCAAAGCGCTGACCACATTTATATTGTGCTTTCATAGGGAACCTCTTTAAACAATTGCCTGCAATGCTCAAGAGCAGACACTACAAATCTCCCATCATGCTCTAATGTTAGTATAAGACACTACAAATCTCCCATCATGCTCTAATGTTAGTATAAGACACTACAAATCTCCCATCATGCTCTAATGTTAGTATAAGACACTATAAATGTCCCATCATGCTCTAATGTTAGTATAAGACATTTTATGTCGTTTAACATTTTATTATTTGATTAATATCACTTTGAGTTAATTAATGAGAATAGAAATGATCGGTATTGTCCTTTCAGTGTGCTCCGTTGCACACTGCATATTTGAGCAAATACAATAGGTCTATGCATTAAGTGCAAATCATACATTCAGCATATTACGTTCCTTCAGAAACAGCATTGACGTACCCTCCGTGTTCATAGAGATGTTATTGTTTTAATATCTCTCTTTTGCACTGATATATGAGACCCTGGATCATAAAACCAGTCATAAATCTGTGGCAATAGCCAACTATACACTCACCGGCCACTTTATTAGGTACCCCATGCTAGTAACGGGTTGGACCCCCTTTTGCCTTCAGAACTGCCTCAATTCTTCGTGGCATAGATTCAACAAGGTGCTGGAAGCATTCCTCAGGGAGTTTGGTCCATATTGACATGATGGCATCACACAGTTGCCGCAGATTTGTCGGCTGCACATCCATGATGCGAATCTCCCGTTCCACCACATCCCAAAGATGCTCTATTGGATTGAGATCTGGTGACTGTGGAGGCCATTTGAGTACAGCGAACTCATTGTCATGTTCAAGAAGCCAGTCTGAGATGATTCCAGCTTTATGACATGGGGCATTATCCTGCTGAAAGTAGCCATCAGAAGTTGGGTACATTGTGGTCATAAAGGGATGGACATGGTCAGCAACAATACTCAGGTAGGCTGTGGCGTTGCAACGATGCTCAATTGGTACCAAGGGGCCCAAAGAGTGCCAAGAAAATATTCCCCACACCATGACACCACCACCACCAGCCTGAACCGTTGATACAAGGCAGGATGGATCCATGCTTTCATGTTGTAGACGCCAAATTCTGACCCTACCATCCGAATGTCGCAGCAGAAATCGAGACTCATCAGACCAGGCAACGTTTTTCCAATCTTCTATTGTCCAATTTCGATGAGCTTGTGCAAATTGTAGCCTCAGTTTCCTGTTCTTAGCTGAAAGGAGTGGCACCCGGTGTGGTCTTCTGCTGCTGTAGCCCATCTGCCTCAAAGTTCGACGTACTGTGCGTTCAGAGATGCTCTTCTGCCCACCTTGGTTGTAACGGGTGGTTATTTGAGTCACTGTTGTCCTTCTATCAGCTCGAACCAGTCTGGCCATTCTCTTCTGACCTCTGGCATCAACAAGGCATTTCCGCCCACAGAACTGCCGCTCACTGGATGTTTTTTCTTTTTCGGACCATTCTCTGTAAACCCTAGAGATGGTTGTGCGTGAAAATCCCAGTAGATTAGCAGTTTCTGAAATACTCAGACCAGCCCTTCTGGCACCAACAATCATGCCACGTTCAAAGTCACTCAAATCACCTTTCTTCCCCATACTGATGCTCGGTTTGAACTGCAGGAGATTGTCTTGACCATGTCTACATGCCTAAATGCACTGAGTTGCCGCCATGTGATTGGCTGCTTAGAAATTAAGTGTTAAGGAGCAGTTGGACAGGTGTACCTAATAAAGTGGCCGGTGAGTGTACATTGTATGGGTCAAAATTATAGATTTTTCTTTTATAGCAAAAATCATCAGGATATTAAGATCATGTTCCATGAAGATATTTTGTAAATTTCCTACCGTAAATATATATAACTTTTTATTTTTGTGAGTGAACGCAGCACAATCACGAACATAAATGCACAACTTTAAAGGAGATTTTCTCAATGTTTCGATTTTCTTTGCACCATCAGAATCCAGATTAACAATAGTTGTATCTCGGCCAGATATTGTCCTATCCTCACAAACAACACATCAATGCAAAGCTTATTTATTCAGCTTTCAGATGATGTATAAATCTCAATGTCCAAAAATACCCTTGTGACTGGTTTTGTGGTCCAGGGTCCCCTCTGTGAGCTGGAGGGTGTTAAGCAGAAATCAGTCCTCTACACGCTGCTGGCGTTCAGTGCTCCGCCGATGATGCCTATCACATGACTAGCCATGTGACCCTTCACTTAAGCAGTGGAGTTGTTGCGAGTGGAGAGGAACTGCATAAGCCGTTCCCCCAGAGGCCTTTATCAGCTCCTCCAGGGACGCCCATCCATTCAGGACGAGTCGCTGCCATTTAATTGCGCTTTCTGGATGACTGACTCTCACCTTCAAACAGCCTCACCAGCTCGTCCACGATCACACGCCACTGACAGGACACCGGGATATAAGGCTGGGAATGGGTTTGGCGGTGACAAAAATCTCTTCATTTACCCTTATTTAAAAGGTGATAGGAACATTGAGGGGTTTGAGAGAAATATGGCCTTCCTTTAGTCGCAAATTGTCCCGTCCAAAGGAAGGAGGTTCAGAGATTTGATTATTTTACATCAGTGTTGTTATTGTTAACTAAAACTATTAAAAACTATTTAATAACTCACAATTCTGATTTTATATCTCGCAATTCTGACTTTATAACTTGCAATTCTGACTTTATAACTCACAATTCTGACTTTATATCTCGCAATTCTTACTTTATATCTCAATTCTTACTTTATAACTCGCAATTCTGACTTTATATCTCAAAATTCTGACTTTATAACTCACAGTTTTGACTTTATATCTCGCAATTGTGACTTTATATCTCGCAATTCTAACTTAATATTTCGCAATTCTGACTTTATAACAATTCTGACTTTATAACTCGCAATTTTGACTTTATATCTCGCAATTCTGACTTTATAACTTGCAATTCTGACTTTATAACTAAAAATTCTGACTTTATATCTCAAAATTCTGACTTTATATCTCGCAATTCTTACTTTATATCACACAATTCTGACTTTATATCTCGCAATTCTGACTTTATATCTCGCAATTCTGACTTTATATCTCGCAATTCTGACTTTATTTCTCAATTCTTACTTTATAACTCGCAATTCTGACTTTATATCTCAAAATTCTGACTTTATAACTCACAGTTTTGACTTTATATCTCGCAATTGTGACTTTATATCTCGCAATTCTAACTTAATATTTCGCAATTCTGACTTTATAACAATTCTGACTTTATAACTCGCAATTTTGACTTTATATCTCGCAATTCTGACTTTATAACTTGCAATTCTGACTTTATAACTAAAAATTCTGACTTTAAATCTCAAAATTCTGACTTTATATCTCGCAATTCTTACTTTATATCACACAATTCTGACTTTATATCTCGCAATTCTGACTTTATATCTCGCAATTCTGACTTTATATCTCGCAATTCTGACTTTATAACTCACAGTTTTGACTTTATATCTCGCAATTGTGACTTTATATCTCGCAATTCTAACTTAATATTTCGCAATTCTGACTTTATAACAATTCTGACTTTATAACTCGCAATTTTGACTTTATATCTCGCAATTCTTACTTTATAACTTGCAATTCTGACTTTATAACTAAAAATTCTGACTTTATATCTCAAGTTTCTGACTTTATATCTCGCAATTCTGACTTTATATCACACAATTCTGACTTTATAACTAAAAATTCTAACTTTATAACTCAAAATTCTGACTTTATAACTCACAATTCTGACTTTATATCACACAATTCTGACTTTATAACTAAAAATTCTAACTTTATAACTCAAAATTCTGACTTTATAACTCACAATTCTGACTTTATATCTCGCAATTGTGACTTTATAACTCGCAATTGTGACTTTTTTCTTGCTATTGCAAGTTTAAATCGCAATTCTGAGAAAAAAAGTCACAATTACCTTTTTCATTTTTTATTCTGTGGCAGAAACAAGCTTCCATATGAAGTAGACTACAAGTAGTTTAGTTGTGTTGTCTATTTATAGCCTTTGTATGACTGTTTCTTCACCCAGTCATTCTTTCATTAGATTCTATTCATGTGGCAAACACTGTGGTAAAATACTATTTATTTTGCCGTGGTGCTGTCGATTCATTGTGCTCTGCTGTATTGTGTCAAAGAGTATAGAAGAACAAGAGGCGAAACTCCGATGCTTTTTTGGGAACAGCCACTAGGTGGCGCTTCGGTAGCGCGGCCGCCATTTTGGGGTGAAAATTCCAACTGGAGTTACTGGACAACAGCACAGATAACAGTTTTTTGAGGTAGTTTTGTCTTGCATTAGTGAGTATTTCCATTGTATGCAACTTTACACATTTACTACTATTATTAGTTACCAACTCCACTAGGCCTGAAATATATTTTGTACGTTTTAATCCCTTGGATCATGCTACAAACATGATGATCTTATAGAACATGATGCATTGCTGTGTCCGTCATCCTATAACTTTAATTGCCACTTTGGACAGTGGCTGTGTTTTTTTGTTTACATAGTCTTGCTTTAACGGTCATTAATATAGTACTGCAAAAAAAAAAAAAAAGTTTACTGTAAAGCTATTCTATTGCTGTTATATATTTATTGTCCAACTTACATTTTAGTTCAATTACATTTATTTGCTGAATTCATTTATTTCATTGATAACTTATTTTTGTAACGTTATGTGTACCTCCTGGGAAACGGTCTAACGTTATTATAACTTTATGAACTGATATCACTTTATTCTTACCTGTCATGTGGAGAGTAATATAATTAATTAAATCCTTGAACTTCCCTGTCTCAAGTTATGTGGCAACTTCTTTTTAACTGCTATAACGTTAACTGTTGTGAGTTAAATAATCACCTAATTATTTCAACCTAAAAATGACCTCTGCACTGGACTAAATATAGGTATAATATATGACTGCCGAGTCGCTTTCACCCCAAAATGGCGGACGCGTAGCACTGCTGCTGGGCGCTGGTGTTGCAATGGAACGTTCTATTGGCTTTCACTTCTTGTCAATATACGTTCTTTGATTGTGTGTGTTGAAGCACCGCAGTGAAAACAGGTCTTGTTGCAATTTATATAAAATCACAGGAGAGTCAGACAAACTGAAAACGGCACAAAGCGCCGCTCTTTCAATCCAGATCCGGAGACGTGATCGGCCTCGACTGAGTCAGGACACACACACTCCTGTCTCTCGGTGAGGACAACTGTTCGCCACCCAAGATGAAACGGAGGAGAGGAGTTTGAAGTGCTGGGAAGGTCACAGAGAAAAGATGTTTTGGGAACACGAGGCAGTTTATGACTGAACTGATGTGAAATGTCAAGAGTTTTCTGTGGGGACGAAAACAAACTGGAGTAAAGCTTTTTATTTATACACATCACTCTTGAAGTCAGGGAACATAATTGAACCTATTTAATTCATTTTAATGTAGTTAAAAATTTGTCTTTTTCATTTATTTGTTTCAGTTCACAACACATAAATACACTACCGTTTAAACGTTTGGGGTCGGTAAGATTTTTTTGTTATTGAAAGAAGTCTCTTCTTGCTCACCGAGGCTGCATTTATTTGATCAAAAATGCTGTAAAAATGTGAAATATGTAAACAGCGGTTTTCTATGTGAATATATAGTAAAGTGTAATTTATTCCTGTGATCAAAGCTGAATTACAGCATCATTACTCCAGTCTTCAGTGTCACATGATCCTTCAGAAATCATTAATATGATGATTTGATGCTCAAGAAACATTTATGATTTTTAGCAATGTTGAAAACAGTTTGTGTTTTTGTGGAAATAGTGATAGATTGTTTTTTCAGGATTCTTTAATGAATAGGAAGAACAGCATGTATGTGAAATTTAATCTTTTGTAATATCATAAATGTCTTAATTGTCACTTTTGATCAATTTAACGCATTCTTGCTGAATAAAAGTATTAATTTCTTTATAAAAATATTCTCTGGATGCCAAACTTTTGAACTGTAATGTGTATGTAAATCACACAACCCAATTAATTTCTAATAGATTAACTAAATTTAACTCTGCATTTTTAAACATTTATTTACCGTTGTACTTGGAAATACGTATTATTTTCATTAGGAAAGTTATAAAATAGGATGTGAAATGCAATGTCATGTCGACTCTCAGCTGAACTGTAATTACATCCACAGTCTTACTTTATCATTATCAAGCTGATTAATTAATTAATTTATTCCTTGGCAACTCGATTTGTCTAAAAGAAATGTCTGATTAATTAGGGAACCGCTTTAATTCGCTCAGACGTCAGGACTTCACAGGCTGGGTATATGTATATTTATGACCATTATAAAGTTTTTCATAGTTTATTTTTCAAAAGAAAAAAAAAATTATCCTCGCTAAATGCAAACATTGTTTTGTTATTGTTGTCTGGTATCCTCTAAAGGGCAATAAAAAGAAACATAATGATCCTAATGTTGGAAAAATACTCAATCTCCGGTCATTATCTGAGAAGTGGCTCTCGAGTACGGGAGCAAAAACCTGTAGAAGTCGAAGCTCTTTCTAATCTAATAGAGTGTAATTGCTCAGCTCTTTTAAAGTAGTCGAAGTTTATGAGGACATTCATGAGTTTCCCATCGTAATGTTGATGCGGTCTCGCTCAGTCCTGAAGGAGTTTTCATTCTTCTGTTGCCAGTATATTGATTTTATTCTTCATTCTGCAAATTATAATAATCACAAGGAAATGCACATCACGTTTTCACCCAAAAATGCTAACCTTAAAGAGCTATCTACCTAATAAAATGAGTGTTGTTAGTATCAAATAATGTGTCTACGTTGACTCAGTGATGATAAATAACATATTTGACTATAAATGTTAGTTTTTCCCCCAGCGTGTGTGAGGTGTTTATCATTCGATTCACTCGTTTTGATGTATTTTGGACGTAATTGCAACAGGCAGGAGGTTAGCAGCCTCTGTTCCCAACCAGCCGTGGAGCTAACAGTCATTAACATGTGTTATTGTTGATCAGCAGGAGCTCGACTGAGGCTCACGACAGCCCTGAAACACAACGCCGTGCCGGTGTGTGTGTGTGTGTGTGTGCCAAGACCCCCGACTGATGCAGATGCTTATAATAAAGAGGACAAATCAGTCCTCGGTGTTCAAATTACTTGTGCAAAAATGCTAGGACATTGCTAAGGTGTTCTTGTGAAATGATTTTGAGGCAGATTTTTTAGATGCTGAAATGCATAATATCATAATAAGTCTCTTCTGCTCACTAATGCTGCATTTATTTGACCAATAAAAAATTAATTTAAAATAGATGTTTTCTATGTGAATATATAGTAAAGTGTAATTTATTCCTGTGACTCCAGTCTTCAGTGTCACATGATCCTTCAGAAATCAGGATAATATGATGATATGATGCTCAAGAAACATTTATGATTTTTAGCAATGTTGAAAACAATTTGTGTTTTTGTGGAAATAGTGATAGATTGTTTTTTCAGGATTCTTTAATGAATAGGAAGAACAGCGTGTATTTTAGAGATGCACCGATATGAAAAATTTGCCCGATAACCGATAATTCTTTATATTTTGAAAGCCGATAACCGATATATTGGCTGATAAATCTAAATCCAAATTTTTATATAATTTTTGAGAGCCTTGATTACAACATTAAAACCCACGTACCAAACACACAATTATAATGATCTCATAATTTGACAGACTTAACTACTGTATTTTCCTTTTTTGAAGTGATTCTAATCATATTTCAAGCAATTCAAAACCATCATGTTGAACATCTGAAGTGTCTCAGCTGAAGGAAATAAAACATTATTTATGGGCTTTAATATATTCAGAAAAATGTTTTTTTATCGGTAACATTAAATCGGCCGATATGTCGTGGATCTAGCCTGATGTCGTCATACTCAGATTATAGTCAGAACTGCTCCGCTGGGCTGTGATTATGGGTTGTTTCAACCGAACCAGGAAAAAATGGCTCTGCACTTAATTGGATAGACCGAATCCCGTAGGAAGGGCGGGAAAAACATCTTTCCGATCGACAAATGCCTTGATTTGTCTGTTCCTCTTTTAAAATGAATGCGTTGCGATGTCTGAATCTACACATGTAAACTCTCCAGCGCAGACATTCTCTGTTGTAAAAAAAACTCAACCCAAGTGCTCTTTGGTGACGTGGATGATGGCGTTACTGTCGATCTGTCCATCATCGTATAAAGCCCGCCCTGACAATCTGATTGGTCCGAACAGCTTTGGTTCGGGAATACTTGCTTCACGACGGATCAAGTCCAGACCGAACTTCCCGACTCCAAGTCCGGCTGGCATCCAGGCTATCGTCAATCCCTAATTTATTTGAAATAGAACCTTTTGTGACATTATAAATGCCTTTAATGTCACTTTTGATTCATTTAATGCATCATTACTGAATAAAAATATTAATTTATTAAAAAAAAAACATACTGACCCCAAACTTTTGAACATTAGCAACTTTAAATCGTGCCAGTGAAGTCTGCGTTAACCTTTGTGCGCATGAAGACGATAGATAAGCTTACTGTGGCCAGTTCGACCCTTTATGGAATGTAAATTATAAATTATAGCTTTATGTAAACACACCACTTGTCATACGCTGAACAGACAGATGCTCTCCTGCACTTCTGAAGGTGACCCTGTTCATCGCAGCGCAGTGAGAGTGAGGTGGGGGAGTGACTGATGCCCCATGATGCATTTCACCTCGGCTAATCCATGCGCCACTCGACCGCCCCGCTGACTGGCATGTGCCAAGCGTATGTAGACACTAGAACTGCTCTTAAAGTCCCTCTGTGGAGAAAATCCAGCTTTTAATGTTGTTTATGTGTCTATGTGGTGTTATTAATACGCTTTAACACAAAGCATGTGTAAGTTCATAAGTCGACAGCATTGCTGAGTATTTCCTCCTTAAAACTGCAGTGAACCAAAGACAGTCTCAAAAACACGGTGTGAAATCGCTGGTGTTTCTGACGTCACAAACGACCTTGTAACCAATCAGATCAACGTGTGATCGTCAACCAGTGGATCTCTGAGTGAGGGAGTGAGTGGAGGCGGGGCTCATTTGCATATTCATAGAACCGTGTATACTAAATGAGGCAAGGGTGTCGAGTTACATTCAAGATATTTTAAAAGCATAACGATTTTTTTTTTCATTTTGTCATTTTGGTGATCAAACATGAGTTTTAACGGATACAATTATTGACTACAGGGACTTTAAGTTCTGCTAAACTAATGCCAACTAATCCTAATAAAATTTAATTTGCACATTTTTTAAACCATTCATGTTTATGATCCAGAATAGGGCGATATTAGATTGTTTTAATCTGTTCTCTCATTTTTACGATGTTTTTATGTTTATATATATATATATATATATATATATATTTAAAATTAAATAACTAATATATAACAACACGAATTATATAGATATAATATTTATGTATATTTTTTCTTTGAATTGTCTTTCTCTAGCTTGGTGGCATAATTTAATGTAGCACTTTAATGGCACTATTGTGGCTTTCATCGGAAAGTCATTTTCTGTGTGATTTGTCAAATAGCGAGTCCTGAAGTTTGATTCCTCAATCAGGATAATTGCCCTCCTTCGGCTAAGATCATCAACATGCTGTTCACCGCTGAGGCTCGCGTCTTGAGGGTTTTCCCGTCACCTGTTGACACGCGGCCTGTGTTTTATAGCTTCCCATATAAATCACGGCACTTAAGGTCAGACTGGGCGAGATTTACATCTGCAGAATGAATGAGCTCTTTAATGACCTCTACAAGTGCTGATTTACCGGCTGGAGCGTTTGTTTCGAGCTACACTGATGGGCTTAATAACCATCCTTAATCACTGATCTGCTAGGAAACTCTTGTATTGATCCTGAGCTGTTCTGCCGGAGCGGGGGAACGAGGGACTAATGGTAATGAGGTAAAAAACAGCTTCTAAGGTTTTTTTGATGGTTCTTTTGTAGGTAGGATAATGTCACTTACTTGACATTGACATAAATTAATATGTACTGAAAATCCAGCTTTTAATGTTGTTTATGTGTCTATGTGGTGTTATTAATATGCTTTAAGACACACATGTGTAAGTTCATAAGTCGACAGCATTTCTGAGTATTTCCTCCTTAAAACTGCAGTGAACCAAAGACAGTCTCAAAAACACGGTGTGAAATCGCTGGTGTTTCTGACGTCACAAACGACCTTGTAACCAATCAGATCAACGTGTGATCGTCAACCAGTGGATCTCTGAGTGAGGGAGTGAGTGGAGGCGGGGCTCATTTGCATTTTCATAGAACCGCGCATAATAAATGAGGCAAGGGTGTCGAGTTACATTCAAGATATTTTAAAAGCATAAAACATTTTTTTTTCATTTTGTCATTTTGGTGAGTTTTAACGGATACAATTATTGACTACAGGGGGACTTTTAATGTTACAGTCAAATACAATAATTTTGCAGTGCTGAATTCAGAATGTGTACATTAAGCCCGTGTCTTGCATATATTATGCATAAACAGACATGTATTTGAAGGAAACTAAAACTACCGGCGTGTTGAAATGCACTATACATAAAAACTTGGGTTCAATTACCTCTCATATTCAGCATGAATCCAAATGTGCTCAGCGGTAATTGAATTATGTAATTTGCTTCGGAACATAAGTCACAGCATGTTTCTGATGAAAAACAAATGCTCAAAAAATGCGACTTATATTGAGGAAAAATATGAAAAATTAAATGATCTTGGTGAGTCATGACCTGTCTTGTTTATTTAGTATTTGTGTGTAATTTTAGCTGGAGTTTTCCCACCTCATATCAAAAGGTCAGATTCCAGGAACAGACGCTCAGAACGAAGACCGCCTCATTATGCTCTTCTTAATTTGTGTTATATTACAGGAGACTCTAAGGTCACAGTTTATGTTGTTGCTTGTTTATTGTTCAGTGGATTGATCCGTTCTACTCGCACGAGGCCTTTGTTTGTTCATGGATAAGCCCTGGAAATGAACGGGGCTGAATTACGCCGTTATGACCCCACCCAGGGCTTCATTAAAACTGCAGTGCACTGGGACCTCATTAGGCTTAATGAGCCAATGTCCCTCATCCTTAACGAGCTTCTAGCGGCATTATATGAAGCAATAGGCATTTCTTTGACTCGACCACGCTTGTTCAGAGTTCAACGGGCCTTTTATCTGGATAAGGGTTATGGCTGGATATATAGATATATAGATAGATAGATAGACAGATAGATAGATAGATAGATAGATAGATAGATAGATAGATAGATAGATAGATAGATAGATAGAGATTGTGTTTGTGTGTTGGTCTCGCTCATATGCATCTCTGTTTTGCCCTGCAGTAACTTCTGTTGCTCAGATACGGCTGCCAAGAGAACAGAATAAACAGTGACACAGATCATGGGGAGTGTCACCACACACACACACACACACTCACACACACACACACACACACACACTCACACACACACACACACACACACACACTCTCACATACACGCATGCACACACACACTCACACGCACACACGCATGCACACACACACTCACACACACGCGTACACACACACACACACACTCACATGCATGCACTCACACACACACACACACACACTCACATGCATGCACTCACACACACACACACACACACACACACACACACACACACACACACACACACACACACACACTCACACGCACGCACGCATGCACACACACACGCATACACACACACACTCACATGCATGCACTCACACACACACACACACACACACACACACTGCCCCTGTCCCTAAACCTACCCATCACAGGAGACATGCTGCATTTTTACATTTTTAAAGAAAACATAGTTTTTTATGTTTTTTAAGCTATTTGCAATATGAGGACTCATGCAATGTCCACATAAGTCACGTGTAAGTTGTAATACCAGTGTAATATGCATGTCATTATACACATTTGTGTCCTCATAAATCACAAAAACAAACACACACTCACACACACACACACACACACACACACACACACGCACCTCATGTTAACACACACACGTTCTCCACAGATCTGATCTCTAGATGTTAATGAGAGTGTCTTCCAGTTTAAAAAGGATTTTAATGAGCATGCATGAAAGAAAAGCACAATTACGGCTAATAATCCATACGGTGGCTGATATTATAAATGTATTATTTTGTGCTGTTGTAGTGATGGTTTTCTGCAAGTTTTTTTTTGCAACACCAAAAACAAGTGAAAATGTATCAAATGTTTACAGCCTCCGGAGGACAAGCAATATGAGTATTGTATATTGGTATATCTGTCCAACATGCTGGTGTCGTTTTTACAAACTTTCTCATCTTGATGTTGTTTTCTATGATGCACTTGGTATGAAAGAAACAAACGGAGGTGAATTTCTGTGGATTGTGAAGATGAGACTCCTGCCTCCTGTCCTGGTAATAAACCCGTACACTCACCTGGGAAGACCAGAGCGCAGTCTCACAGACGGAGAAGGAGATTTGGAGTCAGTTTTGGGGAATGAAAGAGACAGTACGAGTTGAAGGACTCGTATCTTCGCTGGCTTTGAACTTCACAGAAAGCGATCGCTGGATAAAGTAGCGGCTGTTAGCACTGCAAAGATGTGGCTTGTTAAGGCTTATAATTCACGTCCGTGATTGGGCCACTGATATCGAGTATGGACACTTTGAAATGCAATTTTTAATTGTTCCTTCACTTCAGCGCGAGACTTATTATTTCTGCTGCTCATTATTTCTGATGAACACTGGATGTCAGTTTTGCACGGACGCGGCGAGGAATAAATCAGAGGCTCGTAATGAGATTAGTGTGTGTGTGTGTGTGTGTGAGGTTAGGCTTGAAGGTTCGG
>JAULUF010000084.1:1010000-1015000 GCA_031834385.1 Semotilus atromaculatus
TCTAGTAGAGCCTGAAACACATCAAGACTTTAATATGGCTGGTCATTATTGCAAAATAAACCCCTTCAGGGTGATAAAAGAGGTTTTGTGCTTCACATCACCCTATTGAGTTTATTTAGCACTAGATTACATTTTTTATCATATTATCCCCTTGTATAAACACCATGCATCTCCTGGTAATCATTTGACTGATTTGAAATGCTGTTACATTTCTTGAAACTTTTCTTCTGCTTTGTTGTCCTGAAACTAAAGCAAATCATTTGTTGCTCTTGTCTTGTAACGTTTACGGATATTTATGTTACTTCTCAAATCTAAACCTGAATCAGCGGCTCCGCTGGGTCCAATAAAACACAGAGAAAGACGTTCGAGAACGTGTGGGTCTAGAAGTGAAGGCTGTGCTCGTTTGAGGCGGCGAGAGCTCAATTAGTCCTGGAGGAGATGTTGAGCGGCGCTCTCGGGTGAGATTCAGTGTTTTTATGTGCTAATGAGAAACCCTGGACCATTCCCTCTGTAATACACACTTTAGAGATGGACGATCAATTCACTTTTGAGGAAAGGGTTTTTTTCTTCTGATGGCAGTGTGTAAAGTTATAGTAAAGCTGAGCCAAACTCCGTCCTCCATTGGTCAGTCAAACAGATAGGCCCGTCCCTAACTCCTGTCATTGGTCGAATCAAAAGAACAGCCAATGGAAACTGCAGAAGCTTTGAGCTATTTTTGGAAGCTGTTGCAAAGTTATAATATCTTTAGAAAGCAGATAAGATTGTTTAGCTTGTAAAATTTGTCTCGAGTGATTACAGCAATCTTGTAAACATCGGATCTTCACTATGGTCATGTGACCCGTGACAACCAATCACTGAATGAAACCTGAGCTCATTTGAATACAGGTGGATGAATGTTCATTGAACAGACCATCTGCTGTTCGAGAGATGAGAGAGAGAGAGAGAGAGAGAGAGAGAGAGAGAGAGAGATGAGAGAGAGAGAGAGAGATAGAGAGAGAGAGAGAGAGAGAGAGAGAGAGAGAGAGAGAGAGAGAGAGAGAGAGAGAGAGCATCTTACTGCACTCCTTACTATTAGAAGTAACATGTTTTTGAACGTGATTCTATGGTAATAATATTACTTAGAAATGCCATGGTGCGTGAATATTGCAATATCATACAATATTTATTTGTCAGGATCTTCTCAGTGCTTAAAACGGATCTTTTCTGATCTCAGATCAGCTGATCCGTATGGTTGTGTTAGTATTTCACTGGAATTATTGATTTTTCACTGGATTTTTGGGTGATTTTCCCCCATAATTATTGGTTATTTTTCACTAAAATAGGGGTTTCGCTGTAATTATGTTCATTTTTGCTGGTATCATTCGTGATTTTCATCAGTATTATGTGTTTTTCAATGGAAGTACGTTCATTTTTGTTGGTATTAATGTTGAGTTTTCACTGCACCTACGAGGAATGTTTTCACCAGGATTATTGGTTATTTTTCACTAAAATAGAGGGGATTTTTGTGATTTTTCAAATTGTTTATGATTTTTATATCTAGCTCTTACTAATTTCATTTTAAGTAGCCTTGGTTGATATTCAGTCATCCATCAGTGACCTGAGAGATCTGTTGACCCTCGTCCACGATTATATCAGCATAACTCTGATATAACTCTGATATAACTATAACTATAACTGTAACTGGGGGGGGGGGTCATCATATTATAGATGCTGACAGGATCAAGAGGCTCAAAGCTCAATTATTTGATGTCCACAATGAATTCCTGACCCCACATTTGTTGATTACAGCATGAGGTGCTCATTATCATCAGTAATCAGCAGCGCAAACCATCATTAATGATTGAGCCTCATCCAGAACAGATGAATAACTCTTCTGCCCTCTAGTGTTGAACTCAAGCATGTGCGGCTCATGACACACACACACGCACGCACGCACGCACACACACACACACACAGTATATGCTTCAAATAATAATTTTCCGTCACTTGGACTATGCTCTGGTGTTTTTATTGGCCTTGTATAATATTGCAAAGCTTGTTTTATATAATAAAAATAGTATATATATATATAATTATTATTATTATTGTTATTATTATTTCCCCAGAATTTCTTATCTACTTACACATTCTAGGAAGTTTTTCTCTGCTATTGTGGCCTTTTGCTGCTTGGTTTTCCGTCTGTTTTATCTCCTTTAATTTTCATTTTTGTAACAATGTGTGTAAAAATACAAATAAATGAAATGGATTAACCTCTATTTTAAGCCTAGGTTAAGCAATGTTTCACACTTGTAATCCTGGCATTACTGGTGAATTAATAAGGTGAAATATAAACTGCAGGATTACATTAACCCTGGGTTAAATACGATCTTAAATGAGCAACTTAAGGATGAAAAAAACTAAAAGTGATGATTAAGATTCATCTGAAGGATCATGTGACACTGAAGACTGGAGTAATGATGCTGAACATTCACAGGAATAAATTACACTTGACTCACATTAAAAACAGTTATCTTAAACTGTAATAATATTTCACAATATTACTGCATTACCTGTATTTAAAAAATAAAAATTGTGCAGCCTTTGTGAGCAGAATTTTTTTTTTCAAAATGTACATTATTATTATTATTATTTCAAAAAATACAATCCATCATCATTCAAACTTTTGCCCGTACATATAATCTAATCAATATCAGATCATTCTCCAACAGAGCATCTGGTCTAAGGATGAGTCACATGGTTCTCTGTAATACTGTGCAACACTCATCAGGCCTCGAGCGGTGTGTGTGTGTGTGTGTGTTGCTGTGAGCGGTCTGTGTGAACGCAGCACACACGTCACTCACACTGATGGACGGACGTTTCTCCTGACGAATGAGGCTGATAACTGGACGTGGTCGTGACTCAACAAAAAGATTCATCAGCAGAAATCAAAGAGAAAGAGTCTGAGAGAGAGAGGAGAGAGAGAGAGGAGAGAGAGAGACTGAGAGAGAGAGAGAGGATGGAGAGAGATAGAGAGAGAGAGGATGGGAAAGAGAGAGAGAGACTGAGAGATAGAGGAGAGAGAGAGAGGAGAGAGAGAGAGAGAGACTGAGAGAGAGAGAGAGGATGGGAGAGAGAGAGAGAGAGAGAGAGAGAGAGAGAGAGAGAGGATGGGAGAGAGAGAGAGAGGATGGGAGAGAGAGAGAGAGAGAGGAGAGAGAGAGAGAGAGGATGGGAGAGAGAGAGAGAGGATGGAGAGAGAGAGGATGGGAGAGAGATAGAGAGAGAGAGGATGGGAGAGAGACTGAGAGATAGAGGAGAGAGAGAGAGAGAGACTGAGAGAGAGAGAGGAGAGATAGAGGAGAGATAGAGGAGACTGAGAGAGAGAGAGAGGATGGGAGAGAGAGAGAGAGAGGAGAGATAGAGGAGAGATAGAGGAGACTGAGAGAGAGAGAGAGGATGGGAGAGAGAGGAGAGAGAGAGAGAGAGACTGAGAGAGAGAGAGAGGATGGGAGAGAGAGGAGAGAGAGAGAGAGAGACTGAGAGAGAGAGAGAGGAGAGAGAGAGAGAGAGACTGAGAGAGAGAGAGAGGATGGGAGAGAGAGAGAGAGAGACTGAGAGAGAGAGAGAGGAGAGAGAGAGAGAGAGACTGAGAGAGAGAGAGAGGATGGGAGAGAGAGAGGAGAGAGAGAGAGAGAGAGACAGAATATTCAAACCTGATTTGAATACACGTCAAATTTACATTTACATTCTTCTCTTGACCATCTGACCGAATGATTGAGGTTGAATTAGAATTTTGTTTATGATTTATTTTATTTATATAAAAGAAATTGCAGAGTCAGTTGTTAATTTATTGCTCAATAAACAAAATGACCTTGTCCACCAGGTGGCGCTGTGTCCCTCGTAATGAACAATACATGCAAACACAGAGCGGACACACACACACACACACACACACACACACACACACACTGCTGCAGAAATATTCTGGTGTTGTTTCTAGACTTCTCAGAGAAATAAATATTGCTCAGTGATTCATCTTTCATAGCTCACATATATAATGTTTTAAGTGTTAAATTCCTCGCAGAAATAATGAGTTCACTGGTCGTCAGTAGAGCTGCACGTTTCTGGATAAATTGAGAATCATGATTTTTGGGTTTAAAATAGAGATCAGGATTCTCCCACGATTCTAAAATAGACAACTAAACAAAATAACATGTAACTTACTAGGAATTCTGACAAAATGTTAATTTTTGCAGTCTATTTAAAAACACTTGTAATTCATTTAAATTAATTATTAAAACAAAAAGGGTGAGTGAATGATTCAACGACTCATAAATACTTCACTTGTTTCATTACTGGATGAATCAGCGTTTCTGAACGAATCTCTTGAATGAATGATTCAAAGACAAACACATTTCTGACGTCTCGTGTCGCCACCTACTGGTGTAACGGTGTAATCAATACAATTATTATTTGAAACGTCATGTTACTTTCAAACAGTGATTTACTCTATATTGATCGCAGCCGTAGACGTCAGTGTTTATATCTAAACTATAAACTTTTATCCCAGCTTTATTTAAATTACGGAAAACTATTTTTAATATATAGTTGTAGTTAACAACAACAACAACAACAACTCTGTAATCCACACTCACATCTTTGATACAGGGACAGGAATCACATCTTGAGGCAGAAAATATCAGGTAACAGCAGGTCATTCTGGGATACACACACACACACACACACACACACACACACACACACACACACACACATACACACACACAGGTCACAGCAGGTCATTCTGGCATTCTTTCCAATCCTTCCACATCCAGTGTAATCCTCCGTAGGACAGTGGGATTACAGGGATCATCAGGTGTCAGTGGGATTACTGGGATCATCAGGTGTCCGGATTACTGGGATCATCAGGTGTCAGGTGTCATCAGGTGTCAGGTGTCATCAGGTGTCCGGATGTCAGGTGTCATCAGGTGTCAGGTGTCATCAGGTGTCAGGTGTCATCA
>JAULUF010000084.1:1020000-1045000 GCA_031834385.1 Semotilus atromaculatus
TGCAAATGAGCCCCGCCTCCACTCACTCCCTCACTCAGAGATCCACTGGTTGACGATCACACGTTGATCTGATTGGTTACAAGGTCGTTTGTGACGTCAGAAACACCAGCGATTTCACACCGTGTTTTTGAGACTGTCTTTGGTTCACTGCAGTTTTAAGGAGGAAATACTCAGCAATGCTGTCGACTTATGAACTTACACATGGTTTGTCTTAAAGCATATTAAAAACACCACATAGACACATAAACAACATTAAAAGCTGGATTTTCACTTTAACATGTTACAAAAGATTCTATTTCAAATTAGTTCTGTTATTTTAAACTTTCTATTCATCAGAGAATCCTGAAAAATGAAATGTATCACAATTTTCATCGTTGATAATAATCATAAATGTATCTCAAGCATCAAGTCATCATATTATCCTGATTTCTGAAGGATCATGTGACACTGAAGACTGGAGTAATGATGCTGAACATTCAAGCTTTGATCACAGGAATAAATTACACTTCACTATATATTCACATACACGTTTGTTTTAAAAATAATTTTTTTATAATATTTACTGATCAAATAAATGCAGCATTAGTAAACAGAAGAGACTTGCAATTACAATTACAATTAATATCGTACCAATCCCAAACGACAGTGCAGATACAGTATGATTTGCTATTAAAATACAGTGAAATGTCCAGAGTATTTCTGATATAAACAGAAGACTTTCAACAACCTGTTTGTTTCCGCAGGCGCCGTGAACAACAAGTCCAGCATCCTGAACTCTACCTCCGACTCGGATCTCATGCGTTACCGCACTATCAGTAAAATCCCCCAGATCACGCTCAACTTCGTGGACTTTAAACCGGACCCGCTCATCTCCCTCCCGCCCGGAGAAATGGACATCATCGCGCCCTGCAAACTCATCGACCGCACACACAACGTCACAGAAAAAGTCACTCAGGTAAGACGGTTCTGCTCTTTATGCTAAAGTTGAAGAACGCCAGGCCATGAAGTAATTAAAGGGTCATCGGATGCAAAATGCACTTTTATATAGTGTTTTGCAAATGTGTCTTTGCAGTGTGTGGACACAACCACCATACAATGATACAAATCCTTTTTTTTTTATCCTCAAAAAGTCTAAACACAATAATCAAGCCGTTTGGATTTTCTGAGCAATATGACGTCATATTGCTTATGCTCCGCCCACGACCGTCGTATTAGCATATTTCCCATATTAGCATATTCCCATATTAGCATATTCCCTTATTAGCATATTTCCTGTATTAGCATATTCCTGCCCTCAGCCATTTGTATTCTGACGGATTCTGATCCGATGACCCCTTTAATACTCAAAGCTGGAGGATTTGATTTCAAAATCAATAGTGATGTTTTTAGCGTTTGCTGTCTTTGTGTGTTTTGTGTTCTGAGACTGAGATTGAGATGTTTGTTCTTCTGCTCTAAATGAGACGCTTCACATGACGGCAAGAAAAACATCAGCATGAGATTTTGGTGGCACATTAAACCTCTCGCAAACGCTTTTGCTCAGAGACAGTTTTTAAAGGAAGCTGGTGATGTTGGTCTTGATGTGATTCGCCATTGTGAGGTTTTTTTCTGGCAAAGTTGAGCTGATATATCATTCTGTGTTTGGGAGGTGATTAAACTGACAACACACACTCTTAAAAATAAGTGTCTGAAAAGTAATCACTCACAAACGTCACACTCATTGCCTCTGTCTTCTGTGGGACACAAAACCAGATGTTTACCATGAAGTCTGGGTGAATGCAAGACATCAATAAACGTATCATTGATTCGGCTATTAAAATGAAATCTCGTGGTCCTCGGTCATTTTTGACTCCTTTTTGATCTCTGAACCCTAGTTTTATTTTTTTTACTCCTACAGTTTGTAAATTAAAAGTAAGTACATTTAAAAAATTTAGTAAAAATCTAAATTAATCAAATTATATTTCTTGATTCCAGAAGTTTATTATTTTTACTCAGAATTTCTAATTTCTATATTTTATTTTATATATATATAATATATATTATTTTAGAGCTAGGCATAACTTGTAAAATGTATATGCATTATACAAATGCTCATGGCGTTTTAAATACTTTTTTATATGACATTTTAATTCAGGTCTAGCTATACACAACATTAAAATTAGGTTTCCTCATAAATCCAGGATTTCCAAAACTTGGTTCCTCAAAGGAAACAAACAGTTTAGAATAACAATAGAAATAATAGTAATAGAACTGTTTTTGATTTTTTTTCCCCTCTTATTTTAACGATTGTTTGTCTGATTTTAACTCATTTGAAGTCATCCTGTTTGAGAACTGCTGCACGTTTATTATTTAACAAAGAACCTTCATTTTTAAGAGTGAAAGTCAGTTTCTAGATAAAGTTGTCGTCTGGAATCAGTTCAAATTTGAATGTATTTCTAAGTTATGCATCAATGCATTTACATTATGTTTTTAATGCGTTTGAGGTAAACCTGTCCATGCATCGATGACCCTGATGTGTGATGTCTGACCGTGAGCTCAGTAACTTCAGTGTGTGTCCTCCTGCGCTTCATTCAGTCCTCATTACTCTGAGAAGAGTTAAACGACGGGCGTACAGTAACTGGGTTAATTTAATACTCCCGCCGCGTGACGCCCATGTGCTGATGCTCATCTCCGGCAGATTAGATGGAAAGAGGGCTGGGATTGACGCTCCGTGATGAAATCATGACAGATGAGCGTGTGTTTCTCAGTGCCTGGGTCCTGCACACATGGTCACATGACGTGTGCATTTCCTTATGGGTTAGTAATGCAGCACATTATCGGGTCATGTGACAGTATTGAAGCATGTTTAATACAAGTTCAATTCTAGTAACAGCATTGGAGACATAATGATAATAACCACCAGAACATTAATACATAAATAAATTGTTATAATCATTTTAATTATTTGTTAATTCATTAATTTTTCCATACAAAAATATGGTATTTGTACTGCAAAAAGTGTCGAAACTGAGATTTTAAAACTAATTTTAATAATTTCTTTCTTAATTATTTTATAAAGAATTGCCAAGAATTATTATAAAAATAATATTTTTATGCATGTTTTTTTTCATTTATTTTTTTTTCATTAGTTGTTCCATACAAAAAACAAGTTATGTAAAATGCAAAGTGTCTAAATTGAGAAATTAATGATGTGCATTTTTGTTTTTTTAATAATAACACTTTAATTCTTCCATACAAAAATGCTACAAAGTGTCTAAGTTGTCCTTCTTGGACTTTAGTTATTTGTCATTGATGTACTTCCTGTGGGCGGAGTTTTCTAGCTTATATCCTGAATATATATTTAACAGTATATTTATTATTTAATACCTCGATTTAGATTAATAAGCATCAGATTGTGGGCAACCGTTATCATCTCTTCATCATAAACTGCTCTTTTTTTGTGGTAAGCGGTTGTCATGATGATGCTGATGATGTGATGACTTTAATTAGATGTGTGTGTGTGTGTGTGTCAGCGAGCGTTCGGCGTGTCACTTCCTGTCCTGTCACAGATAAAGCATAATGAAGCTGTTTCTAATTTGTCCACAGCAGGATTTAAGGAAGAATTCACTATTGATTGCCGCAGTGAGTCTTTGTGAGACAAGTTTGTGTGTGACTGTGCATGTGTGTGTGTGTGTGTGTGTGTGTGTGTGTGTGTGTGTGTGTGTGTGTGTGTGTTGTGCTTTAAGCTTTTGTCCGCTGGATCAGAATGTATCGAGTCTATCAACTACACTGCCTGTCAGAGGTTTGGATACACCTGTTGTTCATTATGACTAGTTTCAGTAATAGTAAAAAGCATAAATAAGAGAAATTAAAGTCTGGTAATGATAATCATAACGTGTCACAAATAAAAACTCGGTAACACTTTACAATAAGGTTAATTATTTAACATTAGTTAATCTTAGTTAACATGAACTAAGAATGAACAATACTTCTAAAGCATTTATCTTAGTTAATATTATTAATTTCAACATTTACTAATACGTTTTTAAAGTCAAAGGTTGTATTTGTTAACATTAATGCACTGTGAACTAACATGAACAAACAATGAACAGCTGGATTTTTAACATTAACAAAGATGAATAAATACTGTAACAAATATTTAGTTCATTGTTAGTTCATGTTAGTTAATGCATTAACCAATGGTAACTAATAAACCTTATTGTAAAGTAGGTTACACTTTATTTGAAGGTGCCATTGTTACAGTGTAATTATATATTTAAGTACTGAGTAATAATAAGTAACTACATGTACTTACTATAGGGTTTGATTGAGGGTTAGTTGCATGTAATTATGTATAATTAACTGTTATTACTACGGTAAGTACATGTAACATATGTAACAAGGACACTGTAAAATAAAGTGTTACCAAAAACTCTTATATTTGAGCCTCTTCTTGGTTCATATTCCCTCTGGACATTCATAAACGCCCCATGAAGATCTTCCTTCACCCCAAATCAGGGAAAATTATGTGTAAACTCTAATATCTGTGATTCTGGCAAACGTGTGTGTGTCCAAGCTTCTGTCTGTGTGTGTGTGTTCGTGTCGAGACCGATCCAGCAAACTCACTCGACGGGATAAAAGCTTCAGAAACACAACACACACACACACTGTTAATTTACGGAGGTTATCCTATAACAGCGTAAAATAACATCTATATGTGTGATTTATTCTCCAGTATTACAGCCAAGACGATTTTCTGCTGTTATAGTTTTTAATTTATTTTATTTTGTTATATTTTATTTAGTTTGATGTGTGTGTTTCAGGTTTAAGAAATTAAAATACACTGGCCGTTAAATGTTTGGCATAATTAGTTGTTCTCTTTATTTGATAAAAAAAAAAAAACTGTGAAATATTATTCCATGGATATATAGTAAAGTGTAATTTATTACTCCAGTCTTCAGTGTCACATGATCCTTCAGAAATCAGGATAATATGATGATTTGATGCTCAAGAAACATTTATGATTATTATCAGTGTTGAAAACAGTTTGTATGTTTGTGGAAACTGATACATTTTATTATTAAAGATTATTTACAGCATTTATTCGAAACAGAATCTTTTGTAGCATCATAAATGCCATTACAATATTATAAAATGTCACTTTCTGTATAAGTGTCTATAAAGTGTTTTTTTCAAAAGTGCTGAAAATTCAGCATTGCATCACAGGAATAAATTTAATTTGACAATATCTTCAAACAGAAAATAGCTATTTTAAATTATGATCATATTTCCCAATATTACAGGTTTTGCAGGTTTTTCTAATACGACTTTTTACTACCAATGTAGGTGGGTCACAGTTTCTGACACCCCAGCTGTGTGTTTAATTTATGTTGGGCTATATTTAGTGGCATACACACACACACACACACAAGCGCGTTTACCCCTTAATCTGTGTGTGATTGTGCAGGCTAAGCCAGAACATTGTATTTATGTGTTTCCAGTAATCTCTGCATTGTAGAGTTGATCTCTGACCTCATCTGGTTCCTCTCAACGACTGGAACAAACGTTTAGTGACCCACACTCCTGCAGTACCTCGCGTCACCTGACAGGGGCAGTACAGCCTATCACAGCCGAGCACTGCAGTCACATGACTCGTGTGTTCTGGCAGGTTACCATGGTGAATTCGGAATGTTTGAGAAGTTGTCATGGCAATACGGCTCATGTTTAGAACTTTAGAACTTTAGAAGTAGAATATATAGAATGTTGGGTGGAAATGTATTATTCCATATGCATTCATTAGGATTTGTTTATTTGAAATAATGCGCCTTTTGATCAATCATAAAAAGACTATGAACGTGTATTAATGAAACTCCTTTCACTGCAGAATAAGCCCTGTGTCTGTGATAAAATATACATCATATAATCTTTCAAACATGGTTTATTCAGCCACGCAGGGTTTGATCATTAATTCAGACTCATCAGTAATGAATGATTCATGTTAAGAATTCCCTTCCGTTGACATCTCTTATAAAACTAAACTGCTCTATATTTCCTTGACTTTTGGGCATAAAAGTGCTTGATGTTCCTTTCAGAAGTCATTTATTGAACGACTGAAGTTTCTGCACACATATGATATGAAACTTCCATCTGTTCAATCACAGGAAGGTCATAAAGAGGAAGTAGGATTGATATTATTATTATTATTATTATTATTCATAAACAGCAGAAGAACGAACGAACGAATGATAAGAGTAAAATGATAATGAGAAACATTATAAAGAGATGTCACAGAGAGAAAATGAATAGATATTTAAAAATATTGAAAAGATGCACGGCAGAGAAGCGTGTGCGTTCCCTAAACAGGCTGCGGAGTGAGTGATTGATACGTTTATAATTAGAACATTACATATTCATTTTTACAGGAGATGCGGATGAAGAACATGCTAATTTTATCTCAAGCTGAGACATTCATTTATATATTTATTTATGTATGTTTTATTAAGGATTCAGACTACAAATCAAACAGCAGTCCACGTATGACAGGCCATTGAAGTAAATAGAGCATTTAATTTTAAATGGCTCTTATCATACATTAGCCATTACAATATTAGCCTTTTTGTGCCAAAAATAGTAAGGGTTAGAGCTTACAGCTTTATAGGGGGTTTTTTTTGTGCAAAAATAATCTTACAGTGTATTTTCTCAGAACATAAAGCACTTTTATCTGAAAAGGAGGAAATTTGATTCCTCATTAAAACTCAAAGATGAAGATGAAGAAGCAAAATAGATATATAGATAGATATATAGATAGATAGATGAGGGCACGTATAATATAATATTATGGATCATAGTCCTGCTGTGTGTTTATTTGCTGACACAGTGTGAGCGGCTGCTGTGTGTTTGATGGATGTGTGACAGCGAGTGATGAAAAGCTCCTGAATTTCATCCTGATGACCTTTAAAGTATGATCATTTAATATATAATGTAAAAGGGGACCTATTCTACCCTTTTAAAGTCTTGATGTTGTTTTTGTCTCCACTAGAACAGGTTTTCCTGCTGTAATGTTGATTATTCTCCTCATATTCTCCATTGTTGCGGCTCCTCTCTTCCCAGTCTGTCAGTAACGCTCTGTTTACTTCCTGTCTCTATGAAGCCCCTCCTCCTGAAAAGCACACTGTGCTCTGATTGGTCGGCCGGAGCAGTGTGTTGTGATTGGTCGAGCGCTTCGAGTGTGTTTGGGAATGTCCCGCCCCTTACCATAACCGCCAGTTTAACACACTACTGACTAACTCCACCAGGCCCCGCCCCTTTATTCTGCATATGAATTATTATAATGAGGAATATTGTGACGTGTTGTGACCTGAAAACACCCAGAAACTCCTCATATGAGCCGCTCACCGTATAAGAGTCTTTCCTTGCCATTAATGCTTGGATAACACACACACACACACACACACACACACACACACACACACATCATCTCCTTCGGTTAATAATAATGGCCAGTGCGGCGGCTGGGATATACGTAGGGGTGTGCCGGTTTCAGAATTGGTGATGACGGTTATGATGTGAGTTAAATGTGACGGTTCGTAACATAACCGTCATCGTCCGGGGGGGGGTTGTTATAGGACAACTTAGTTTGAATAAACGAGCAGGCACTGATTAGCTACTTGCTCTACGTTTATTTAAAATTAACAGCAAGACAACTAGCAGTGAACGTGCTTTCCATTAAATTAAACACGCACACTAAACAAATCCTTAAAAAAAAAAAAAAAAAAAACTATTCTGGTGGATGCGTTGGTGACGCGTTCATGTGGCGCTGCCAGTAAAGCACCTACAATCTGTCACAAAGAACCGGCAAAAATAATGATTATGAACATGTAAAATATAGCAAGGAGATATTGTAATTGTTTATTAATAAACAAGTGTTTTCTTTGTCAGTATCTGAAAAGATGAAGGTGACGACGATGCTGACTCGCGATCTTCGCAGTAGTGAACGCGCCAGAGAGAAATGCACATTTACATAAGCAGAGAGCAGTCTGTAGTCTGTTTTCTTTCGTTTTGAATTGTTCTGTTTAAAAGTAGACATGTCTGTGACTGTGAGGCGAGTAGGCGACCTTATACGCCGAGTTTCGGTTCATTTACGAGATGAGCTCCAGTTCACGAGCCGGCGCCTCTGTTTCGTGATTATCTATCGTCTGCTATATTTATCTTTTATTACTTCTTATTTATTAAATCCAGGCAATTGGTTGATGAAACATTGATTAAAATTAAGATACAATTAATATAAAACGAAATTCGTTTTAAAGAAAGGTTTTGTGCTTTCTGTTTGATGCCTCTGTGAAAGTTTTAAAGCATCTTTTTAGTGCCGCTTTCAGAGCGCTCACGTCCATAACATTGTTTTTTCCTCATAAATGCGAACACGAAAAATTAAATAAAATGAATATTTTATGTTCTGTGGATACTACAGTTTATCATAATTTGTATTCTGAATACCTAACGCCGGTACAAGTATTCCGTTACTCCCCAACACTGATAGTGTAACCTTATCTGTAATATATTTTAATAACACGGTTTTGGCGGTTATAGAGTTCTAATGACGGTGTTCAACTATAACCGTCGGTCTCACGGTTATATCATAACCGTCACACCCCTAGATATACGTAAACCCACCAACATCCGTCGCCATGATGTTTAGAACGACTGACCGAGGGAGGAATAAAAGTTTTAGTCGCATAACATCGGTTAATGGAAACACCGTCATTTCGCAATAGTTTTTAGAAAAAATCTGTGATGGAAATGCGACTATAGATATAGAGAATAACTGGAGCTTTTTCATGGTCAAACAGCAACACTACACACTGAAGAGACGAAGACCCTGAAACACCCCGACACAGGTGACCCATTTTGACACCGTTGGATCTATTAATCTTGATGGTGTGTGTGTGTGTGTGTGTGTGTGGGAGCTCATCATGGTGTGTAATTGAAATAGGCGCCTGTTCTAGACGGCATTGATTCGATCCTTCACTGCCCTCATCCCTCATACGCCAGAAACCTTCAGGGCAACAGAGTGAGATTTACAGTCTATAATGTTTATGCTTATTTAAAACAGGGTCATGCACTTTATGCAGTACTAATTGAAAACGTGATTATGCACATTGTACAGGGTTCCCACGGGTCCTTGACATCCTTGAAAGTTTGTGAATCTGGAAAAAAAAATGTCAAGGAAAACGTTTTTGAAAATAACCATTGCGCTGCGTAATATCACTGTTCTGCGTAATATCACTGTTCTGCGTAATATCACTGTTCTGCGTAATATCACTGTTCTGCGTAATATCACTGTTCTGCGTAATATCACTGTTCTGCGTAATATCACTGTTCTGCGTAATATCACTGTTCGTTCTGCGTAATATCACTGCGCTGCTCTCCCACGGTACGGCAGCAAAGCTCCTTGATTATTACGCAGGAATGAGAGAATAGTTCCTATCTATATCGGCCTAGAAAATCACAACTTTTCATTTTCCGTCGGTCTTAGTTCACGATGTAACTACAGAAGAGGCAAGTTTTAAATCGGAAAAATATTGAAACTCTTTGGTCATTTTTTTGAGAGAGATGCTAACGGTCTAATCAGATTCAATGATCTATGCTAAGCTATGCTAAAAGTGCTACCGCCAGACTCCGGCTGAATGGATTTGAAAACGGTAAAACTCATTGGAAAATGAGTCTATTTCCAAAAAAAGTGGAGTGTTCCTTTAAGAGTTTGAGGTACGTTGTGTTGTACGTTGTCATGAAGTTCACGCGCACACAAAACTGCTACGACGGAACCTCAACGTTGTACAGACACACCGTGACACATCGCAAAAATAGGCTGAAACTTGATAAGGTTTTTCACACACTCTCACACACTCAGGAAAGAAGAAGAATTTCCTCATTTCACTCGCCACCTATTTTTATCTCCATGTGTGTTGAAGCGGAGGAGCACGATGCCATTATTCTCAGTTGTGCACAAACAGCATGTGTAGTTGTTGTAATAAATCACGTCTGCTGGCCTCATGATGTGTGTGAGAACGGCTTCAGGTGAGATGGAGTCGCTGGAATATAAATGTGTGTGTGGCCGTTCTGTGTCACGGTTTAATGCGGTGCTGTGACTGCAGTTCATGTGGGATCGTGTCAGTTCACACACACAGGATCATTCACTCGCCCTCATGTCATTCCAGACCGCATGACTCCATTTCTTTTGCCGGACACTAAAGAAGAACGTTGCCTTTCAAATTAACTTTAATTGTATGGATTTTTTTTTTTTTCTTTTTTTTTTTTAATATCATCTTTTTTGTTCCACAGAAAAAAGAAAGTCATGCAGGTTTGGGACGACATTATAATTTTTGACGGAATTATCCCAAATAAATAAATAGCCAATTAGTTAAAAAAAAACAACAACAATGAATAAATTCGGTATTAATTTTGACTAATAAATTGCCACATAGTGACAAAAACATCAATAAAATCCATTATTAATTTTGACTAATAAATTGCCAAATAGTGACAATAATAGCATAACAAATTGCATTAATTTTTTACAAATTTTATGTATTTATTTTATGACAGCTAAAACAAATGAACCGGTGTAGATTTCTCTAAAATTAATTAACGCAGTGATCTAAATATGTTTATTTTGACAATTATCATAACAACATGTCCATTACAACGTTTTAAGTTGCATGACATACAAATATGAATCTATTAATAGCATAATATATTGAATAAATTAAGGAAATTAAGTGTTCTTGTATTATGGTCCATAAGATGAAATACTTGATCCTGAATCAAATTTGAATTACAATTAATCTTCAATTACAAATGATGTGTGTGGAGTCACGTGGAGTTAAGAGCGTCAGAAATCACACATCTTTACAATATTTCATTGAATTTGTCTTCATCATATGTGTTGAAGTTCACTGCTTTTAATGCGAGAGCGGCTGATATTTGCTCAGTTTTTGCTGAACTTCATGCTATCCTGGCCAAGTTTAAAATGGCATTTCAAAGCCTTTATTACCCGATCGGCCTCTATTAGCCCCGATGACCTGGAGAAAACACGCCTGGAATGAAGTTTTGTCACTAATCTCCCGTCGAAGTCTTACTGGAACCGTCACTCGTGTTAGTTTACTGTCCCTGTGATTTCCAGCCGTCACTTCTGTTGTTAGCTACGATTAGATGCATTAATCGAGCGTTATGAAGCGTGTCGGAGGCTTTATTTGTCTTTAGATTCATCGTGTCATCCTTCAACATTCAAGGTCCTTTAGTGAGCAACAAACGCCATGAAACTAGCGTTAATGAAGCCCGATTAGCCATGAAATCTTTTAATTTAATGATTTGTGAACTTTAGGAGTAAATAAGTGAGGTGGATTTAAATGCAATATCTGACACAATCACTGTTTAATCCAAAATATTGCATTAAACAACATTATCTTATGAAATATGTATTTATATATATAAAAAAAAATATATATATATAAATAGCCACACAGACACACAGTTTATATGTTTAGTAGTTTATATTTAAATTGACATATATCGTCTGTAAATGTCATTTAAAATATGAAATAATTAAAAAATATTGTGATAAACAGCATTAATTTATGAAATCTACTTTTTTAATGTATAAATTATATGTGTAATTTTAAAATGCTATACACTTTTTAAACTATATCAGGTTTATTTGTAAAGCGCATTTCACACACGCTTGGGATTTGAGTTACGCCAAATCAAGCAATAGCCTGAATGTTATTGCTTTGAACATCAAGAGAAAACATGAAGATATTAGAAAAGATATCTAAAATATATTTTATATATATATATATATATATATAAAAATTCCCCCCCATAAGAATCACCTAAGGGGGGTGTTTTAATGACACGAAGAGTGAATCCAATCGTAAGCACTTTAATAAAACAAACAGGTAATCCAGGGAACTCAGAACAGGACAGAGATCGCTACAGGAACCATTAAACATTAAACAACAACCAACAGCCAACAACTGAAACACGGGTTTAAATACACAGACAAACAAGCTAAACAAGATAACAGGGGGGCGTGGTTAATAAGAGACACCTGGGGAGACTAATAAACATAGAGGAACACCTGTGGACACTGAGCAACAACATAACAAAACACAAGACACATGGCAGGATCACATGACAAACAGGGAATCACGTGATATACAAGACACACACGTAACAGGGGGATTTCCAAAACGAAATTCAGGGCCTGTATATATATAGTGCTTTGAACAAGACTGGCAAGACGGAAATTACTTAATTATTAATTAAAGGGTACATATCATGCTTTTAAATCGTTCCTTTTTACATATAAATCATACATTTGTGGTCTATATAAAGCAGAACTGCAATGACGACGAACCTGCAGAACAACGTCTTCATATGGATGTATTGCAATGGTGTGTTACTGTATTTACAGTATCGTCTCCATCCATGCCCACTACTACAATACTGCATGTTTTACAACGACTATTTATTAACACTCACGATTGTTTATCTTGTTAAAACAAGCACACTAACAAGACAACTGCTAAACCATGACCACCGTGTGTTTTAAGAAAGTACAACACTTTATTTTTATTAACGTTATTTACAGCTTACCGAAGTGCTCTGTTCGTCGTCTCCAAAGATAGAAGGAACTGACCCCTCAATCCGACGAAGTCTATCTTCTTTATACTGGCGGAGGTTGCTGAAGTAACGTTAGGTATAAGTGCTTCGCGGTCGCGCACACAAAAATGACTTTACCCACAGATGTGGTACATTTCCGTGAAAAATAAAACTCAACCAGGCACTTTGAAGAGGTTCTGATGCTGGGAGACGGTGTAATGAAGCGTGTGGGTTACTACATCCAACAACCCAACATATTGACGTACCCTCTCGTAACTTCTGCATCCTTGAACTTGGACTACAAAATTGCCGCGAGAAATAAAAATGGCGGATTGCTCGAAGTGTTGGGCCGGGAGTCGATGTCCTTATTTGGCAGTTCCGCTGCAAATACTGGGACGTAATAGTTAAAAAAACGTCATAGATTACAGAAAAATCGAAACCGGTTGAAAAATGTGACCAAAACAGAATATAAAGATATCAACGAAGTTCCTGAAGAGACTAATTTCAACTTTTCTGTACTTATAAACACTCCAAATATACAGCAAAAGGCATTTAAGGGCTAAAAAAAGTAGATTTAGCATGATATGTCCCCTTTAAAACGATGTTATTGCGAATATTATTGTTACTTGTTCATCAGTGTGTCAGTGTTTTATTCACTGACTTTAGCTAAAGCTTCTTTACATGAAGAACAACATATGATTAATTCAACCGGTGAGCAGTAAAACAGGTGTTGTTGAGCTAAGCAGACACAAGTGTAGGTCTCAGTGCTACAGAAATATCCATGTCTTACCGCCGTAGTTTATCAGGCTAGTCCCCGGAGACGCTGGTCTGAAGCTAACTGGGCTAATTCAGGCTGTGTGATGAATGTGTGTGTTCATGAACTGACACATGATGCATGACGTCCTCACAGCGCTAATGAGAGTCTGCGAGGCGTGAGAGCGCCGCCCTACAGGTCATGCAGGCTATGACCGCCAGCATGATTAGAAAACAGTAACAGGATTCTCGTTTTTGGGTCAACTGATAGTCAATAGTGCAACCCTCTACACACACCATGGCAATAAATCAGCATTAGCCAGACTGATATACTATTTTATATAATTACACCAAATCAGCTTGTCTTTGTAAAATGGCACTGCTTTTTAAATATCTGAACGTACACTCTTAACATCAGTCAATCAAGCATTGTATTATGATATTATGAATAGCAAGCATTATTATTGATAGAGCTTTAGTAATTAGAGCATGAATGCATATTTGTCATTTTAACTGAGTTTAGGACTGCTTAAGGTGCTTAAAAAAAAAAAAGACAATAGTAATTATTATTAAAATATAATAATCCTACAACTAATTCTACGACTACTAAATGACAATATACAACACACTAATGATGAGCTGCTGGGTTCATGAATATTAATCACATTGTCAGCATTCGCTCGAACTGATTTGCTGAAGTCAAAACAGGGATTTGCGTCAGCCAATGAGATTGCGGTTCCGCCCACTTCTGCTTCTTCGTAAAAGATAAACAAATCAAAATTAACTGTTATTTTGACAGGAAAATACAACAAACACGTCGATTCTGGGTGTTGTGTAAGTCTCTCTCTCTCTCTCTCTCTCTCTCTCTCTCTCTCTCAATTCAATTCAATTCAATTCATATAGCTTTATTGGCATGACAAAAGATACATGTTGTATTGCCAAAGCATCAAAACAACAGAAAATGATTTAGAACATTTAGTAGAGAAAATAATATTAAAAGTTCAATCAAATAAAAAAGATAATATTATATATATTCATGGCTAGATATAGCAAAATAATAATACTGATAACATAAAACAATAATAATAATAAAATAAATAAAGATTCATTAATTAAATAAAAAGGATTATAATACAGAAATCACTTATAAAAAAAACTTGGAAGTGAACATTATATACATGTGTGTAGGTCTGATGCAGTGTGATCTCTCTCTCTCTCTCTCTCTCTCTCTCTCTCTCTCTCTCTCTCTCTCTCTCTCTCTCTCTCTCTGCGTGTGTGTGAGAAATGCGACGGAGAGTCGTGCGCCTTCACACTAGACTTTACACTTCGTCAAATACATCCATTGAAGTGAATTGAAATACACTCTAAAAAATGCTGGGTTGTTTTAACCCAAATTTGGGTCAAATATGGACAAACTTTTTTTAATGACATTTTTAACCCAATGTTTGAGGTTTTCCATATTTGACCCAAAATTGGGTTAATAAAACAACCCACCATTTTGTAGAGTGTACTAGTACAGATTTAGTTTAATACTAGTACAGTTCAGCGAGTGAATTTATATCAATGCTAAACTTACACTTATAGCCTCTAACACACACACACTGGCGAGAAATATCGAATAATCTTTCAGCCAATGGCTAATAGGTATAATTTAGTCGCCCAGATGTATATGTATAGGGTTGTAGTATCACCCATCCTGATGTGATGAAAGCATCCGTCTCAAATGAAACGAAGCTCATTTTCTGCATGTAGTCGTGCCTTTGTGAAGGTGTGGGCATGAAGAACGACTGTCCTCCGCGTCACGTTCCCATCATCCCGGATCTCTCCGGCTCCACTAAAGGCCGCGTGGATCTCTCTCTACACACTGATAAGGTCCGTCACTGATTTACGTTGACATGCCTGTGATGTTATCTTCACGGCTGTGAAGTCAGTTTTCTTAAGCGATTAGATAAACTGCTGAAAAGACTCTTTCAGGCTTTCAAAGACCCGTCACACTAAAGAGTGAAATGTCAGATAATATGAGCAAGAGTTGAGCGATATATTGAATATTCAGAATTAATTTCACTGGAAATATAAAATTAAGCAGCATATTGCAGTAGCTTATGTGCACCTTTTTACTATGTTTGTTAGTTTTGAATCTACTTAGCAACAATTTCTCTTTAGTTGAAATGATCATCTGGTCATTTTCTTAAGCCATCTAAGAACAAACAGTGAATTTTATATTTTGTTAATATTTTTATTTGTTTTATAGACGATTCAAATATTTTCTGCGGATATGTATTTTTTTTCAATAAAGATAATCAGTGCATGTTTCACACTATTTTCACATAGAAAAATTATAATATTTAATATTGAAATAATGACACGAGTCATTGCAATAATATATATATATATATATATATATATATATATATATATATATATAATTAAATTAAAAATATGTTTTCTAAACATGTTTAATATTAAAATAAGTGACATGTCATTACAATAAGTTAAAATAATATATATATATATAATTATAATATAAATATATTATCATTTCTAAACATACTATGTCAAAATATATGTCAATTTAAAATATATATTTATTATTTATGTACAATATATTATTTTATTTTTTATGATTTTAACAGGTTTGGATAATGTTGACAGTTCATAAGGACATTTTCCGTGGATCCCTCATTATAGTGAATGTGGAATGACTCACAGAAGTAAAAGCACCTGGTTTTACAAAAGACGTGTCAGCACATTGTGTGTGTGTGTGTGTGTGTGTGTGTGTGTGTGTTTGTGTCTGTCTGTGTGTGTGTTTGTGTCCCTTTCCCTGTGTGTTTGTTTCTTGGCTTTGGAAGGCATTTGTTTTGGGGCCGGGGTGTGTGTGTGTGTGTGTGCATCTGTGTGTGTGTGTGTGTGTGTGTGTGTGTGTGTGTGTGTGTGTGTGTGTGTGTGTGTGTGTGTGTGTGTGTGTGTGTGTGTGTGTGCATCTGTGTGAGTGTGTGTGTGTGTGTGTGTGTGTGCGTGTGTGTGTGTGTGTGCATGAGAGCAGTGTAGAGATGCCGACCGCAGCACTCCTCCAGTGTAAGTGGGGCAGAGGGATCTGTGTTGGGAGTAATGGTGTCGTTTGTTATCCCGGCGAAGCACGAACGCATCCGAGGAACGATTCCTTTGCTGGATGACACTGTGGCACCAAACACATTTAAGTGGAACCGATGGCAACCGGAGAGCTTTTGTTCTTCATGCCTGGAAGCTTCGGTTCTGCAGGTCGATTTCAACTTCGAGAGTTAGTTGAAATCCGTCTGAGTTTCAGCGTTTTCATCCTAATGAAAGCGCCTGGAGTCTTTCCAGGACATCGCTCAGATCAATGAAGGAATATTCACTGCAAGGTGCCATAAAAATCATGAAAGATTAATTATCAACACAGAAAGCGCAGCCCCTGAGGCTTTCTCAGGTTTAATTTGAAAGTCCTTCAGACTTAATGGGGTTCTGTCGGCATCATGATGATTAAACAGACGTTTTAAACGGATAGTTCGCCCGAAAATGAAGATCCTCTCACTATTTACTCACCCGAACATAGCTTACAATTAGGGCTGCACGATTTGGGGAAAATGTCACATTTCGATTATTGAGGTCAATATTGCGATTGCGATATAATAAACAAATGGTTTCATGAGTCAACTTGCCTGGTTCTAAAGCAAAATGCACACACAGATTAGAGATAATTCTGAAATGTGTTTTTCCTCAACTCAAACTAGCAACAACAACTAAATGATTGATAACACCTATAATGATCAAGAAGCCATTCATGTCTGGATAAAAATGACAACCCCCCCCCCCCCCCCCCCCCCCCCAATGTTTTTATTAGGCTTCAAAAAATATAACAGCTTTTAATTTAAGTGAACTTCAAACAATCCTCACATAAACCCATAATAAATGTCATATTTATTAGGTAGGACATATACAGAAATTTGAAGTCGGCATGAAACGGAAGTTGAGATTGTCATTTTTTTCCTTGTTGTGACGTATTTCCGAGTGAAACGGCTTCTGAAATTAGAAAAAAATGTAGGGCGGGGCTTGATTTCGTCCTTCGGGAATTGATTGGATCGTTGGAGGTTGGGCGTCGCAAACAAAATGGAGGCAGATTTGAATGCCAGCTTACATTCAATTGTGGAGGATTTCTCTCCACCGGACTCCCCACCGTTACCCTCCCATGAAGGATTTTTTACTGAGGAGCCCTGCGACGAGAACGAGGAGCAGATACATTTTCAGGCAGGAATCAGCCCATATCTCTGAGAGGCGGCGGCGCACCGATAGCCACACCCTCATCGGCTCTGGCCGCACCCTTTCGCCATTGCACGTGACCGAAAGAGAAGAGCGGTCGTTTCGAGGGGGGAGGGAAGGGTCATGTATTTGATTAAAGATTATAAGGGTACATGAATTTAAAAAAAATAATGAAGTGCACAGATAAATCATTTATAATAAACACTGCAATATTACATATAAAAAGAAGATTTGTCAAATTTGATTTCATGCCGACTTTAATAAAGTTTTCAAACTGTCTGCGCTGCATAAATTATATATAGACTAATCCTTATTAAAGCTACACAAGTTCTTTAGTCAAGAGCAGTGAGTAATTTTCTCTGTTCCCGTAGTTCTGTGATGAACTTTACTGACAGCTTTATTGGCTGCTGGCCCTTTAAGAGCAGCCGCTGCTGACAGAGACGTGGATCTCACACACACCTCATTCTCTCACAACTCTTCACGTCCATCATAACACTGCTCTTATGTTATGAAGATGCATAATTGTGTGTGTTATTGTTTGTTCAAGCGTGAAAGAGAACTGTGTTGTGGCGCGCGGTCTGTGCATGCGCACGATACTAGCGCGCGTCTTTCTGTGAGTCACAGTCGCACATCCACAGGCAGCGCTCTTTTGACTTATCGCGCATGAATGGTTTAAAGCATTTGGACGAATACGAGCGGGATCATGTAACACTAGCCAAAGGTAACAAAAAATAACAGATGCTGCGTTAATTGACCCTTCGCAAAGACACGCCCCCCTAGTTACTGTCGCTATGTCCGACAAGCTACGCCGCTCTCATGTTCTCACGCAGTGAAAAATACATTGCGGAGCAGAGAGGAGACTGACAACACGCTGACAGACAGGACAGACCAGGTACTTTTCGGTTACTTTTGATATTAAACATATTAAAGTCTCACCTTTCAAATTTGGTCATTTTTTAAATAGAAATTTAAACAATAAATACCGTTTTGTGGCTCTTTAATGTGTCGTGACAGATCGCTGTAGAGCATCAGTTAAAGCTGCTCGTGATCCGATCATCTCTTCCTTCTAGTTCATTTATAGCATCAAATAAACATGAATGAACATCAGAAGGAATGTTGTTTTAGCCGCGGAAAGGCGTCAGTACACTCCGTTTTTCAAGTTCAAATCCTCCCACATGTTAATCTAATATCTCTCCTGACTGCTTTGTCGGACAAAATGGCGGATGGCGAAGTATGATTGGTCAGATTACCTGTCAATCAAGCTCCACGCGAAGGGTCAATTGCGTTAACGGCACTAATTTGTTTATTTCATATAAAATCGCAGCATTTTGCGACATATAATCACATAGGCTTGCGATTTGTGATATGATTAATCGTGCAGCACTACTTACAATACAAAAGGAGGTAGTTATCAGCATGCAGACATGCGAATCCAGAAGGAAAACGTTAGTTCCTGTGTGTTTGACCTTTGACCTCATCGATGTGTGTGTCGTCTGACTCCGCAGTCGATTTCCTCTCCTTAAGAACATTGTTAACATTTACTGTTCCTCCAACCACTGGGAGATCATGATCCGCCCTTTCCAGCGATGGCCTGTACACATCTACACTGTCTTCTGGCTTGAGGAGTGTTTAATTAATGAAGCTGTAAATCTCCCATCAGAACTAACTGCAGTTTTTATGGTATACTGAAGTTAACATGATACAGCATATTTACTTTTGTTATGTGAACATTTTCCAGAGCTATTCGGGTGGTAATTGTTTCTCTTGGGGTCGTAAGGTATTTTTAACATTTACAGGAGATAGTCTGTGATTTTATTGCCGTCTGAATCCAGAATGTCAGTGTTTTTCTCCCGCCTCCCACATAATATTCCCCAGCCGAATTACCGACCGTTTCACGACAAACACCAAGGTTGTGTGGTAATTTCATTTCCATCTGAATCCACTTCGAGTTTACAAGGAGAGATCATGGTTTCACTTTATTTTGATGGTCCCTTTAACACATTCGGTTGTCTATAAGAAGCATTACACGTCTACTAACTCTCATTAGAGTATTATTAGAGTATTAGTAGACTGGTAGGGTTAGGGTCAGATTAAGTTGACATGTAGTTGAAAAGTTACTTATAGTCAGTAGAGTGTCTGTTGGAGGAGCATCACAATAAAGAGTTAGCAGATATTAAGCAGACAGTCTACTAATACTCCAATGAGAGTTAGTTGACATATAGTTACTTATAGTCAACAGAATGTTCAAAAGGGACCATCAAAATAAAGTGTTACCGAGATCATTTAAAAATTCACTGTTTAAAGGAGTAGTTCACTTCAGAATTAAAACATTCCTGATCATTTCCTTCAACCACATCATCCAAGATGAAGGTTTTTGAGGAAAACATTCCAGGGTTTCCTCCATATAATGACGTCAATGGGGTCCAACGGGTCGAAGGTCCAGATGTGAGTTTCAGTGCAGCTTCAAAGTCTCGACACGATCCAGCCGAGGAATAAGAGTCTCATCTACACAAACCAGCGACATTTATAACAAAATAAACATTTATACACTTTTAACCACAAATGCTCATCGTGCAGAGACTAAGTCAAACGCCATTTACACACAAAAATGAAAAATAAAAGGTAAAACAACAATGTCGCATGATTTTGAAGTTTTTTCTACTCTACATTTCTGAACCGGAACACGTGTGACCTTTCAACGTGATTATGTAATGTGTGGACCATCACAGAGCTAGTACAAAACGAGCATTTGTGGTTAAAAGTATATAAATGTTTATTGTGTTATAAATGTCGCTGGTTTGTCTAGATTGACTCTTATTCCTCGGCTGGATCGTGTCGAGACTTTGAAGCTGCACTGAAACTCACATCTGGACCTTCGACCCGTTGGACCCCATTGACGTCATTATATGGAGGAATCCTGGAATGTTTACTTTCTAACTAATTTCTTTTCGACTGAAGAAAGAAAGACATGAACATCTTGGATGACTTGGTTGAAGTAAATTATAATTCTGAAGTTAACTAATCCTTTAAATCCTTTTTGTCCTCTGCGGAGCACCGTACGGCTGCACTTCACAGTAATTTGGATGCATTTTTAAAGATCTAGCCTTTTATTACTGTAATCCTGGAAAGTATTTTCAGGAACAGTATTTCATTATTGGTGTGAGCCAGTTAAAATTTTTCAAACACGGATAAACACTGTATTTGCTGGCCTTTCTAGAAATTTACTGCGGTAAATATTATGTTGAAGGAGACATCAAACAAAATGCTTCACAACATCATCATCTGTTGTTGTTTTTACCGTATAAGGCCAGTGTGTGTTTTTTTACCATTTTTGTCATAATCTCATGAATAAACATCTCTTTGATGTGATTGGGCGTTGCGCCTGAAAGAGATAACACATACATACACATCCACATACATACACATACACATCAAAACATTAACTGGAAGTTCCTCTGATATTTACATATTACAATCAGTGGAAGTATGTGTGTGTCTAATGACCACCAGGGTTGAATGTGACGTTTCTGGAAGATTTCAGGAGTAATCGCACAATGATATTTTCACAGCTTTGATGTTTTCCAGAGTTTTTCGACAAATATGCATCATATTTAGTGTATTAGTTTATGTTAAAATGGTAATCCAAATGCATGGATATTTTTATATGCAATTTAAATACATAAATATATTTTTTGGAGTGTACTAGAAACAGTTGATCTCAGTGTACAGCATCTGATCTTCAGTCATAAACGACTCTTGAGTTTTACAAGGTAAATCAGACATTTATAGAGTTTAGATTACATCTAAAATAATCAAGACCGTTTGAATGTAAGATGGAAACTTGCTAGAGGAGCATTTAAAGGTAAAGTTTGTGATTTCTGCAGCAATTACTGCATTAATCTGCTCTGATCTGTTTCTTTGAGGGTCCTGACTGGACCGGACAGCTCTGGCTGAACCAATGGCATGAGTTTGGGGGCGGGGCTTAGTGTTTTCTTAACCAATGACAGACGGGGAGGGTGTTTTAGACTTTCATTCGTTATTTTTGTCGGTTCTGTTTTGCCATCCATTCATCTTTCCATTTTTCGTTCTATCTATCCATCTGTCTGTCCATCCATCCATCCATCATTTTATCCATCCATTAATCGTTTTATCGTTCTATCCATCCATTCATCCATCATCCATTCATCTATCCGTTTGTCTATCCGTCCATCCATCCATCATTTTATCCATCCATCAGTCCATTCATCCATCATCCATTCATCTATCCGTTTGTCTATCCGTTCATCCATCCATCATTCTGTCCGTCCATCCAACCATCCGTTAATTCATTCATCCTTCCATTGTTCTACCATCAGTCCATCCATAATTCTATCCATTCATCCATCCATCCATCCCTCCATCATTCTATCTGTCCATCCATTCATCCATCCATCCCTCCATCGTTCTATCCATCCATCCATCCATCATCCATCATTCTATCTGTCCATCCATCCATCCATCCATCCATCCATCCATCCATCCATCATCCATCATTCTATCTGTCCATCCATCCATCCATCCATCCATCATCCATCATTCTATCTGTCCATCCATCCATCCATCCATCATCCATCATTCTATCTGTCCATTCATCCATCCATCCATAATCCATCATTCTATCTGTCCATTCATCCATCCATCCATCCATCATCCATCATTCTATCCATCCATCCATCCATCCATCCATCATTCTATCTGTCCATTCATCCATCCATCCATCCATCCATCATTCTATCCATCCATCCATCCATCCATCATTCTATCTGTCCATCCATTCATCCATCCATCCATCCATCCATCCATCCATCCATCCATCTATCTATCCATCCATCATCCATCATTCTATCTGTCCATTCATCCATCCATCCATCCATCTTTCTATCTGTCCATTCATCCATCCATCCATCTGTCCATCCCTCCATCCATCCCTCCATCGTTCTATCCATCCATCCATCCATCCCTCCATCGTTATATCTGTCCATCCCTCCATCCATCCCTCCATCGTTCTATCCATCCATCCATCGTTATATCTGTCCATCCCTCCATCCATCCCTCCATCTCTTCAGCGTCTGTAGTGTGCGGTGAGTAATCGAGCCTCATCTCCTGTAGTGTGAGTCTCTCAGCACACGGCTCCCAGTGAGTTACAGCAGGACAGGTGTGTTTATCGTGTCCCTCCGCGGCCGCGGGCTCGTTATGCTAATCACCCGTCTCATCACGGCAGGACCTCTGCTGAGAGCAGGCGACGCTCGGTTCAACATCAATTATGCATTTCAAGTGTGAGATGAGACTCGTTTCTGTTTCCCAGCGCGCTGCCTTCCTCATGTGAGAGTACAGGTGGACGGGTCAACACGGGCGCGGTAATGATGACCTCTGAGGAACTCATCACCGCCATCAGTCCGCGCGCTAATGTTCATCATGAATCATTGTGGGATGAGAGGATGGGAATCGTGATGAATCGAACAATTCTGATTCATAACAGTTCAAATTATTATTATTTTAGCACTTTTGAGAAAAAGAGAAATGCATTTACTCAGTAGTCAGTTACCAAATTATGGGATAATTTCAGATTTTAATTGAACAAATCAGAACTAATCTAAACAATTCTGTCTAAAGGTGTGTTTACACAGACTTTCAAATAATTGCTCCAAATAATTCATAAGTGTTTGGAATAATTAAATTCATAAGAGTCATTGGTTTGGGTATTAGACTAAACTGATCATGCAGTGTTTTGATAGTATTTTAGTAAAATATTTTTTTTGTCCACATTAAATCAGAAAATACACATTTGAGAACCATTAATGGAAATGCATGTCATCCAAATGATTTATTCCTCCCTTTTTTATCACAAATCTGAACCAGTTTTAAATAAGATCCTGTTCTCCATTCCCAACCCTGATGATGCTTTAAACAGAATTAACTTTATTTAACAACCGTTTTCTGTGTAGTGTGAAAATCTTCTCAGTTAAATCCATAACACATTTTTCTCACACTTACCAATTATTTTTATTTTTTTTGCAATATCGTCCGAGTTGTGTTTTTGAGCGGCTTCACTTTTTTTTAATCATTTTCTTCAGTAATAACACTCAAAATAGACATTTCTCACACTCACAGGTCGAGCTCGGCTCTCCCAGACAGTTCTGCAGAAACACTTCCCGGTCCACATCCTTCACTGCTGATTAATCAATCAATATTTATGATTTTACATCCCATGTTCATTGGCAGTGTGCCGTACTGTACCAGAAACCAGGCGAGCGCTGCGAGGGATTCCTCCCGCTGTGGCCGTGCGGAGCGGCTCGTCAGGGTCCGTGAAGCGGTGTTGTTTCTGGTGTGAACACTCGACAGCTGTCTCCACGGCTCACTCTGATCTGGGAGGCTGTCAGGCGCTGCTCACAACTGCAGGACGTTTGTTCAAGGCTTTACTCTCTGAGAAATACAAGTGCCAATAGGGGTTTTTGCAGCGATGCCATAGAAGAAGCATTCTGGGTTTCCTAAAGAATGGCATAGAATCTATCTGTCCATCCATTCACACACACACACACACACACACACACACACACACACACACACACACACACACGTTGTGTTTTCATGTTTTATGGGGACTTTCCATAGACATAATGATTTTTATACTGTACAGACTATATATTCTGTCCCCTTACACTGCCCCTGTCCCTAAACCTACCCATCACAGGAGACATTCTGCATTTTTACATTTTCAAACAACATCACTTAGTGTGATTTATAAACTGATTTCCTCATGGGGACCAAAAAATGTCCCACACGAACAAGGATTTCGGATATTGCCATCCTTGTGGGGACATTTTGTCCCCATAATGTAGGGTTTACCAGGCCACACACACACACCCATCCATCAAGCTTTTTAAAACTTTTTTTTTTTTTACAAACTTTCGAAGAAGAATTGGTCAAGCTACCGTACATTAGTCATATGAATTAGGCATTCTCATTTAAATTAGAGCCGGTTTACACACGCACATGTAATGAGAGGGGTTTCCTGACACGAGCCGCAGGACTGATGCTGAGAGACCGCCAGAACCAGTCACATGATCACGTGTAGAGGATCGAAGGAAGGGAGCGGGAACACAGACTGACTGAGAGAGAGGGAGAGGGGGGAGAGAGAGAGAGAGAGAGACTGAGAGAAAGAGAGGAGAGAGAGAGACTGGGAGAGAGAGAGAGACTGAGAGAAAGAGAGAGAGAGACAGAGGGAGAGAGAGAGAGAGAGAGAGACTGAGAGAAAGAGAGAGACAGAGGGAGAGAGAGAGAGAGAGAGAGAGAGACA
>JAULUF010000084.1:1050000-1052500 GCA_031834385.1 Semotilus atromaculatus
CCCCCCAGCCCCCCCTCAATTCGAGCACTGGTTTTAACCCAATTTTGGGTCAAATGTGGACTAGCCCAGCCGTTGGGTTAAATATTCAAATTACATTTTTAACCCAAAGTTTGGGTTTGTCCATATTTGACCGAAAATTGGGTTAAAACAACCCGCATTGTGTGTGTAGTGCTACTCTTTCCCATGTAAAGGCCTGGAGTTCCTCTTCAGGTGAAGATCTGTGTTCGGTGTAGATCTGTGTTCAGTGTAGATCCGTGTTCAGTGTAGATCTGTGTTCAGTGTAGATCTGTGTTCGGTGTAGATCTGTGTTCAGTGTAGATCTGTGTTCGGTGTAGATCTGTGTTCGGTGTAGATCTGTGTTCAGTGTAGATCCGTGTTCAGTGTAGATCTGTGTTCGGTGTAGATCTGTGTTCGGTGTAGATCTGTGTTCGGTGTAGATCTGTGTTCGGTGTAGATCTGTGTTCAGTGTAGATCCGTGTTCAGTGTAGATCTGTGTTCAGTGTAGATCCGTGTTCAGTGTAGATCTGTGTTCAGTGTAGATCTGTGTTCGGTGTAGATCTGTGTTCAGTGTAGATCTGTGTTCAGGTGTAGATCTGTGTTCAGTGTAGATCTGTGTTCAGTGTAGATCTGTGTTCAGGTGTAGATCTGTGTTCAGGTGTAGATCCGTGTTCAGTGTAGATCTGTGTTCAGTGTAGATCTGTGTTCGGTGTAGATCTGTGTTCGGTGTAGATCCGTGTTCGGTGTAGATCCGTGTTCGGTGTAGATCCGTGTTCGGTGTAGATCCGTGTTCGGTGTAGATCTGTGTTCAGTGTAGATTCGTGTTCAGGTGTAGATCTGTGTTCGGTGTAGATCTGTGTTCGGTGTAGATCTGTGTTCGGTGTAGATCTGTGTTCAGTGTAGATCTGTGTTCGGTGTAGATCTGTGTTCGGTGTAGATCTGTGTTCAGTGTAGATCTGTGTTCAGTGTAGATCCGTGTTCAGTGTAGATCTGTGTTCGGTGTAGATCTGTGTTCAGTGTAGATCTGTGTTCGGTGTAGATCTGTGTTCGGTGTAGATCTGTGTTCGGTGTAGATCTGTGTTCGGTGTAGATCTGTGTTCAGTGTAGATCTGTGTTCAGGTGTAGATCTGTGTTCGGTGTAGATCTGTGTTCGGTGTAGATCTGTGTTCGGTGTAGATCTGTGTTCAGTGTAGATCTGTGTTCAGTGTAGATCTGTGTTCAGGTGTAGATCTGTGTTCAGTGTAGATCTGTGTTCAGTGTAGATCTGTGTTCAGTGTAGATCTGTGTTCAGGTGTAGATCTGTGTTCAGTGTAGATCTGTGTTCGGTGTAGATCTGTGTTCAGTGTAGATCTGTGTTCAGTGTAGATCTGTGTTCAGGTGTAGATCTGTGTTCGGTGTAGATCTGTGTTCGGTGTAGATCTGTGTTCGGTGTAGATCTGTGTTCAGTGTAGATCTGTGTTCAGTGTAGATCTGTGTTCAGGTGTAGATCTGTGTTCAGTGTAGATCTGTGTTCGGTGTAGATCTGTGTTCGGTGTAGATCTGTGTTCGGTGTAGATCTGTGTTCGGTGTAGATCTGTGTTCGGTGTAGATCTGTGTTCGGTGTAGATCTGTGTTCGGTGTAGATCTGTGTTCAGTGTAGATCTGTGTTCGGTGTAGATCTGTGTTCGGTGTAGATCTGTGTTCAGGTGTAGATCTGTGTTCAGTGTAGATCTGTGTTCAGTGTAGATCTGTGTTCAGTGTAGATCTGTGTTCAGTGTAGATCTGTGTTCAGTGTAGATCTGTGTTCGGTGTAGATCTGTGTTCGGTGTAGATCTGTGTTCGGTGTAGATCTGTGTTCGGTGTAGATCTGTGTTCGGTGTAGATCTGTGTTCGGTGTAGATCTGTGTTCAGTGTAGATCTGTGTTCGGTGTAGATCTGTGTTCGGTGTAGATCTGTGTTCAGGTGTAGATCTGTGTTCAGTGTAGATCTGTGTTCAGTGTAGATCTGTGTTCAGTGTAGATCTGTGTTCAGTGTAGATCTGTGTTCAGTGTAGATCTGTGTTCAGTGTAGATCTGTGTTCAGTGTAGATCTGTGTTCAGTGTAGATCTGTGTTCAGTGTAGATCTGTGTTCAGTGTAGATCTGTGTTTAGTGTAGATCTGTGTTCAGTGTAGATCTGTGTTTAGTGTAGATCCGTGTTTAGTCTCTGGGTAATAAGGTCAGTGTCGTGTCTGATAGAGCGGCTAGTTGGAGTTCTCTGGCTCAATACAAACAACAGACAGAATATGAAGCATCTCAGAGACCACAGACAGATTCAGTTCAGATGAAACACTGTAACCTGCACACACACTTACCCATCATGCACCAGCACGTCATCCTCCATTATTAACTCTTCTGCAGTGAACTGATACATCACGCTCTTCACGAGGACAGATTAGATGAGTCTGGATCATCTGATGTGACAGAAGTGCTTTATTTCTCTGGATGCTGAAACTTTATTGCTCAGGTGTGTGTGTGTGTGTGTGT
>JAULUF010000084.1:1057500-1105000 GCA_031834385.1 Semotilus atromaculatus
AGCTGTGTGTGTGTGTGTGTGTGTGTGTGTGTGTGTGTGTGTGTGTGTGTGTGTGTGTGTGTGCATGTGTTTGAGTTCTTTGCCCTGATTAGCTCATGGGCGTTTGTACACACACACACACACACACACACACACACTTCTCCAGTTGAAATGACAGCTATTTGACAATCACAGGCCTAAAGTTCAGTGTCATTATTGTTGATTTAACGAGTACAGAATGAGGTTTGTGTGTGTGTGTGTGTGTGTGTGTGAGCACAAAACTCCATATGCTCATTATACATATTTATTAAAACAACTTCCAATGAATTGTCACTTGACTTTTATTTTGAAGGACTGTGCTTCTGCATGACAAGCGTTTACAGAGACCGACGTGTAAAACACGACATCAGCCGGGAGTTTTGTGCCATTCATTGAGTATTAAAGTGAAGAGCTTGATATATATTAATAACTTCATATCAATCTGGTGAAATTACTCGGCTTTGTGTTTGAGCGGTAATCACAATATGCTAATGATCCGTTAGACGACATGCTCTGTATTTAATCACACACCAGAACACCTCCTGATTTAAATATGATATAATGAATTAAAACTCTGTTGTCTCACAGAATTAATAAAAATTGGATTAATCATCGGATATTTCTTTATAATCAGTGGGAAACATCTAGTGAATGAAGCTTTATAGCTCATAGCTTCATTTAAAGTAGATTCGATCTCAAAGACCCAATAAGTTCCATATTTTCATGCATCCGGTTTTTCATACTGCAGACTTTTTTATTTTAAAAGAGTGAGAAACAAGTATTTCCCATGATCTAGATTGAATAAGAACACAAATATATACACAGAATATATGACAGAATTTTCATTTTTGGGTGAACTATACCTTTAATGTTTTTTTTTTATTAATAAGGAAAACAATTTTATTATTGGATTGATTAAATTAGTTATTAGATTGAATCAATCAGTAGCATTCAACTACTTGGAAAGGTGTGTGTGTGTGTGTGTGTGTGAGTGTGTGTTTGTGTGTGTGAGTGTGATGGGTAGGTTTAGGGATAGGGGCAGTGTGTGTGTGTGTGTGTGTGTGTGTGAGTGTGATGTTTAGGGATAGGGGCAGTGTGTGTGTGTGTGTGTGTGTGTGATGGGTAGGTTTAGGGATAGGGACAGTGTGTGTGAGTGTGTGTGTGCATAAGCTATGTATTGTTTTATGATGGTTATTGCGAGGGTTTCAGTATATTCATGTCCCTGGATGTACACTTGACTCCTCTTAACTCAATAACTCGCTTAACCTGTTTAACCATTCAGACTTTATAAACTCCAGAGTTCGACTGATCTGATCATGTGACACGTTCATCCATCCAGAACACGACTTTAGTGATTGTTCTGTTTACTGAGTTACACAACCTCGCTGAGGAAATCAGTCCAGAAACGCCAGGAGCAAAACAAACCCTCAAATCTGATTCTCATATTTCATAAGAATCGTCTGTTTTCTGCACACGTGCGTTTCCTCTGTTTGACAAACTCAGCTTATTTCAGACAGAAGGGTAAATAAAGTAAATAAATATTATGCTTGGCAATAAGCTTGTCCTTTATAAACAAAATATACTTAACACACACACACACACACACTCTCACACTCTCTCTCTCTCTCTCTCATCTCACACACACACACACTCACTCACTCTCTCTCTCTCTCTCTCTCTCTCTCTCTCTCTCATTACACACACACTCGCTCACACACACACACACACACACACACACACACACACACACTCACTCAGGTCAGCTGCAATCAAGGCTGAGCACGAACACACTAGAGGAACTGTGAAATCAAATGAAAACATGTTTTTTTGTGCTTAAAGTTTCTCTCTGATATGATGTAATTTCTCAGAATATGCAGTATCAAGCCAGATCAAGGATAAACATTTAGTTTGTTAAATACAAGAGCTGCGGTTTATAAATAACAGTACAGATTTGGCTTTTGGCATCAGTGCATAGAAAATATTCTCTGATATATCTTTAAAGAATAAATTTAAGAATTTTTATTTTATTTTATTTTTTAGGGTTTTGTTGTCTTCTCCAATGGCTGTTTTTACATTCAGCACATTCTTCCAAAATTATATATACACACACACACACTTTATATATATACTGTATATACCGGTCATTTGTTACGTTCTCTGCGATCATGCATGTGACATTATGTCACTTCGAACAAGATCATTATTCTGAATGGAATATTCAAATTTACACACACACACACACACATGTCTGCTGCTATCAAGGCCAAGGACTAACACACTAGAGGAACTGTGAAATTAAATGAAAACATGTTTTTGTTTTTTTACTTGAAATAAAATTTAAATGAAATAAATTATTTAAAAAAAGTTTAGGTGAATGTGAGTAGTACATTAAGTTGATGCAGTGCCTTTCTACTGACCCTGTTACCATGACAACATAATGAGTGACCAATCATCATTGAGTTTTGGAAGTGGTCGGTGATGTCATCAGATGAAATACAGATGCTGTAGTCTTCATTTGCATATGCAGATCTGTGAATGCTCATTAGCATATGCAAGTATCTGCTGTAATGATTTTAATGGTGCAGATTAGCATGAACGATTCAACCTTTGAATGGAGTGACAATTACAGGTGACAGTGTGTTTGAACACACACACACACACACACACACACACACACACACACACACACATGTATTGCTTAATGGAGATCTCTGTTGTGTTCAACAGACCACATTCGTCATCCAGTACGAGTCAGAGCTGTAAAACACTTCCTCAGATGTGTGAGACGTTACTGAGATCTCTGCTGACACACACTTGAGATGAAACGTCTGTTTCTGGTTTCATCTCCTGCAGGATTTGTTTACCTGTGTCCACTGCTCCGTTTCAGAGCTTATATTTAGCAGAGAGAGGTTACTCTGGCGCTGCTGTAACTAGGCAACAGAAACTGTGTGTTCTGTAACGCTTACGGCTCAGATCTGACACACACTTTAGAAACACAGGGATTCATACAGCAGTGACTCAAGTTTTAAACTGCTTAAATATAAATGTTGTGGTTTTGTCTTACACTAATTTGCATCAATTAAAGACCCTTTTCTGAAATAAACCATTTCGTTTTTTGATGTATATGTAATGTGCAAACTTTTATCTTACTAAGATGTTTAAAAAATCCTGTTAAAACCTGTAAATTTGTATGTAAAAAAAAACAAACACGTTTGGTTAGAAAATACTTTCAACAAAACTCTAAAAAACTTGAAATATTAGATATTTAAAACTTAAAATAACAATTTAATAACTAGTTTATTAAAGTAAAAAAGTTAAAAATAAGTTTAAATTGAAGTACTTAACTAAAACTTACTGAAATAAAAATAAATCTAGGCTAAATAGAAATATTTAAAAATAAAAATACTGACATTTAAACTCAAATTAAAACTGAACATGTAAAAAATAAATACTAATTTGTCATTAATGAATACTGTAATAGTATATAGATAATACTAAAATAACACTGCCAAGATGTGGGTGGTTGCAATGAGCTTTCTAAGATGTTCTGGGTGGTTTCTAGGGGGTTGCTAAGATGTTCTCTGTGGTTGCCAGGGGGATACTAACGAAGACTTTCTAGGTGGTTGCTAGGAGGTCTCTTAGATGTTCTGGATGTCTTCTAGGGGGTTGCTAAGATGTTTTCGGTGGTTGCTAGGAGGTTTCTAAGATGTTCTGGGTGGTTTCTATGGGGTTGCTAAGATGTTCTCGTGGTTGCTAGGAGGTTTCTAAGATGTTTTGGGTGGTTACCAGGGGGTTGCTAACAAAGGTGTTCTAGGTGGTCGCTAAGAGGTCTCTTAGATGTTCTGGGTGGTTTCTCTGAGGTTGCTAAGATGTCCTGGGGGTTGCCAGGGGTTGCTAAGATGTCCTGGGTGGTTGCTAGGAGGTTGCTAAGATATCCTGGGGGTTGCCAGGGGGTTGCTAAGATGTCCTGGGTGGTTGCTAGGAGGTTGCTAAGATGTCCTGGGCGGTTACCAGGGGGTTGCTAAGATGTCTTGGGTGGTTGCTAGGAGGTTTCTGTGAACTTCGTGCACCTCCGCGTCTGTATATCTTCTGATCTGTATCTGGGATCTCTCCTTCAGTGTGTGTCTGATCACTCAGTGAAGCATCAACACTCTCTCCTTAACAACACACACAACCTGAGGAATCATTCATGTCTAAAGCTGATGCTGACTCGTAAATTCAGCAGTGGGACTAGTGATGTTTGACTTGAGTCTAGTAATCTGTCGTGTTGTTGTTTCCAGCTGTGTCACAAGAAAACACACACACACACACACACACACACACACACACACGAGTATGAGTCACAGTGGTGTATTGACCTCTGCAGGCCCGTGGCTGATTAGGGCTTTATAACAGACGCTCTGCATGCAGTCCTCAGGACACACAAACTCACTCACTCTCTCTCTCTCACACACACACACACACACACACACACACGTCAGCTGCGATCAAGGCCGAGGACGAACGCACTAGAGGAACTTTTTACTTTTTAGGTGAATGTGAGTAGTACATTAAGTTGATGCAGTGCCTTTCTACAGACCCTGTTTCCATGACAACATAATGAGTGACCAATCATCATTGAGTTTTGGAAGTGGTTGGTGATGTCATCAGATGAAATACAGATGCTGTAGTCTTAATTTGCATATGCAGATCTGTGAATGCTCATTAGCATATGCAAGTATCTGCTGTAATGATTTTAATGGTGAAGATGCAACACATTCAGACACACACACACACACACATAACTTTGCCGTAAGCGTGTGTTTGTGGTGTTGTTGCTCTACTCTGTGCTATTAATAGAGAATGTGTGTGTGTGTGTTGAGTTCTGCTGCTTCATGCATCACTGTAGAGATTCGCAAAACCACATTCTTACAAAACCATCTAGCTGATCTTAACAAAGCTCTGTATTATCAGCTTTTCCACCAGAGACAGATAATATATGATCACTATTGTTTCAACCACTTTAAAGTAAGGATTTTTTAAAGTTTATAAACTTATCTCAAGATACATTCTTTTTAAAAACCCATTTTAAAAGAACATTTCAAAGTTGTTTCAGTAAAGCACAACACAGATTAGGACAGTGATGGTCAGAGGAGAGATGTTTCTGCTCCACTTCTGCTCTTTTCTCTCGCTCGACCGCTAATTCATCCTCTCTCGCCCGTATCGCCCACCTCGCCGCAGATCAGGCTGTGTTCTGTGTTCTTCATCCCTTTGTTGAGGTTTCCTCTCCTCTCCTCTCTCGCTCGCTCCCTTCCCCTCCGATTATCTTCAGCAGAACAGTGTGTGTGTCTCTCTCTCTCTCACACACACACACACACACACACACACACACACACACACTCTCTCTCTCTCTCTCTCTCTCTCTCACACACACACACACACACACACACACACACTCTCTTACACAGACTCTCTCTCTCTCTCTCTCTCTCTCTCTCTCTCTCTCTCTCACACACACACACACTCTCTCTCTATTATCACTTTTGATGGAATTTTGTGTTGCAATAAGGCTTTGTGCTCTGTATTTGAAGATGATTTGGTTTTTGCACATTTCTTATGAGCTCTTAATATTTATGCATATTGTAATTTAAATATACTGTGAATTCTATTTGTAATAAAGGTTTGTTAAAATTCAAAATTCTCTCTCTGTCACTCTCGCACACACTCACTCTCTCTCTCACACTCACACTCTCTCACACTCACTCTCGCTCTCACACACACTCACTCTCGCTCTCACACACACTCACTCTCTCTCACACACACTCACTCTCGCTCTCACACACACTCACTCTCGCTCTCACACACACTCTCTCTCTCTCGCTCTCACACACTCTCTCTCTCTCGCTCTCACACACTCACTCTCTCTCTCTCACACTCTCGCTCTCACACACTCTCTCTCTCTCGCTCTCACACACTCTCTCTCTCTCGCTCTCACACACTCTCTCTCTCTCGCTCTCACACACTCACTCTCTCTCTCACACACACTCGCTCTCTCTCTCTCTCTCTCTCTCTCTCTCTCTCTCTCTCTCTCTGACAGAAGTAGGATTCTGCTTGCAGCGTTCACTAATGTGAAGCGACTGGGATCTGTGTGCGCTTCTCTTTGTGCAGCTCGGTTTGTGAAGAAACTCGAGCAGGAACGCAGCACAGAAAAACTAGCAGGGAGAAAAAACACTGAAAGTGTTGGGAAACTGGTATCCGGGATATGGGTTGATGCCGCGAACGCTTGTTTTAGGCATGTTGGGATTGCAGGGTGGCTTGTTTTAGGCAGGTGGGGTCGGTAGGGACGTGTAACGGCGGCCCGATGCGGTGCTGAGGATCATGGTCGTGGCGCTGGTGCTCAAACTGTTGGATCCGCTCCAGTGCTCCGCTCACATGCCGCTCTGTGAGGCTGGGAGAACCAGCAGCCGCTGGGACCAGAAGCACACGCCCGAGGGACCCGAGGGGCCCGAGGTGAGGGCTCACACCTGTACCGGCACGGCAGACTATAGCTACTTATGTTGTTTCATGTTGTTTTACAGAGAATCGTGATGTTAGTGTTTATTAGGGCTGTCAATCTTCCTCTATAATACTATTCGAATTCTATTCCTTATTTTATTTAATATTCGAATAATATTTGAATATTAAATGCTCAAATTCATCCTATTATTAATATTTACGACATTACACAGACTTATGGACCGCCAATGCCACTATAGCATGTGGTTGTTGTTACACGTTCTGTCCACTAGAGGGACATCTAATAAACATGTTATTCGTGTTGAATATGGCTGAAGCGCTTCCGATGGTTTTCGGCTAATATCTCCGCGAAAACACCACCAACAATTCTGAAACTTATATCGTTCTTTTCGACTAGACGGTTCAAACGAGCTCGGTGCTCGCCGAATCCGGTGAGATATGTGCGTTTTTCGCTTTACGGGCACTTTGGGGGGGTGGGGCACTTTTATGTCGTTAAACATTTACCATTTTTGACAGTATTGTTATGATGATACAGCGTGGATAACGTGCACATTTGTGTTACGATTCAAAAACTTTATTGTTCATCAGACGAAACAAAAGCATTTCATTTTCACATGCGTGTAAGCTAATGCGGCGAGAAAGGCAAGATTGCATATCATTTTTTAAAAATATATACATAAAAAAGCAATATTCGAATAGTAACTTCAGCATTCGAATAGTATAGATTTTTTAAATATTCGAATTATATTCGAATTTCGGAATTCGTTCCAACAGGCCTAGTGTTTTATAATATCTTCATTATAGTTCCAGTTGGGCTGCGTCAAATAAATGTCCAGTTTTTTGGGACATTTATATATCGCTTTCATATGCTTTCATATCAGGGAATCTCTCCTCAACAACCACCACATGTTGTTTTACAGAAAATCAAGATGTTAATGTTTATAATATCTTCATTATTGTTGCAGTAAAGCTGGGCGATAATATGGTTATGTGACAAGGCTGCATCTATTTGATTAAAAATAAAAACAACATAATATTTTTATATATTTTTACAATTTAAAATAGCTGTTTTCTATGGATGCTAGTTTTCGCCACAGAAACACATAACATTTTAATAGATAATTGTGACTTTATTTCTCAGAATTGTGAGTTTATATCTCACAATTCTGACTTTACATTGTAATTCTTTATATTTGAAAGCCGATAACCGATATATTGGCCGATAAATCTTAATCCAAATTTGAATATGATTTTTTAAAAGCCTGATTGCAAAAACAAAAGTCTCACCATTAAAAGCCGTATTCCAAGCACACAATTATAATATTCTCATTATAATTTTATGTAGCCGATATGACAGACTTGCATTGCTCATTTTGCACTGAACGTTTTTTCTTTTTTTGAAGTGATTCCAATCATATTTCAAGCAATTCAAAACCATCATGTTGAACAGTGTGCATCTTATGCGTCTCAGCTGAAGGAAATAATCCATGATTTAATCGGCATTAATATATCGACCAAATTTTCATATCGGACAGAAAATTATAGCATAAAAAATGGTCATATATTGCCCAATAACAATATGTTGGCCGATATATGATGCATCCCTGCTTGTATGTATTTCTAATAAAGATGCATCCGAGGTGATCTTTAAATAAAACACTACTGAGAGCTCAGTTAAGTTTCCAGCTATAAAATCACAACCTCTGAGCAATAACATTTTCCTGAAGGCCAGACATCTAGAAATGCAAATGAAAACCAACACAAGCACATGACGCCTTCGGCAGAACAAACTAACACAAGACGACACAAACGAACTGGAGCTCGTACAGTAATTTGGCATTGCTTTATGTTCATTTACTTTCAGGATACAAGGCCGTGGCTGTCGTAGACTCTGTGTTTAGGCCTTTGTCTTGAGTTTGTTCACCTTTAGCATCTGATCTGGGTTCAGTTTGGTTGATATGAGTCTTACAGTGTAGATGGAGGGTTAATGAAAACCCACTGATCTAAGGACAGCTGCTAAAACTTTAAATACCTGCGTTTGAATCGTCTTAGTGAAATATGGAGATTGTAGGAGCTGAAAGGAGCTCTGAACCTCAATTCCTGAACATCACTTTGACTGAATGCAGGGAAAAGTCCTGAATGAGCTGAGCTGAGGAAGAGGATTGTGGGATTGAATAGGAGAGGGTGTATTTGTCCTCTTGGATCAGTTTACACCACATAAATATCACTGTTTATGTCACTCAGCAGGATTATTCATTGGCTGTTTCTACAGTTGCATAGTTTCACCAGTAGTGGCGCCAGATGACTGTCTTCATGAGTGAGTCATTGAATCATTCGTTGAACCAATTTACCTAGGGCCCTATAATTTCCGCGATCACGGAATCACGGACGGAATCGCGGAATTGGCCAATTAACGCGGAATCTAGTGTTAACGCAGAATTTGGCGGAATTGTACATATTTGGAATGAAATTCTGTTTTTGTGTGGAAGAAGAACGTATGTCTGGGGTAAATGCACACCGGGGGAAGTAAATCTGGCTCTCCACAGCTGCTTTCGTCTGCGAAAAAGTTAAGAAACTGGACGTTAAGCCATCAGTATCAGTACCGAGCCGAGCAGTTCGCACGTGACTCGCAAGTGTTTCCCACACATAGACTAATTCTATCTAGAAACAACACCGGCCGCCACATAGGCTATTGCGTTTCGTTCATTTATTTTAACGCTTTCAGTTACATTTCCTTTCCCTGCTCTCCCTCCGTTTCTGTCACTCACGTCTCTCTCGCTCTCTCTCTCTCTCTCTCTCTCACACACACAAACACACACACCCCATCCCCTCCGTGCACACCACATCTGTCAATGAGCGCCGGACTGGACAAAAGCGAAGCGACACAGCGCTCGACAGTGCGCGAGAGAGACCGAGTGTGTCCGAGAGCGCGCTCGATAGTGCGCGACAGAGAAACAGAGTGTGACTTTTATTTAAACAAATATAATTTGTTTTACTGAACAGTTTAAAGCTCATAACCATATTTAGTTGTTATTTGAAGTACTTAGAGTGCAGTGTTATGTTGCATCATGCAGCATTTGTGCTGAAAAATAACATTTGTAAGGTCATTCCTATTTTATTCGTGTACATTTTAATCATTAACATTAAAAGCATACTCTTTTTACTACTAAAATAACGACTAAAAATTGTATTCCCCAAAATTAAAACGGAATTTAGGAAAAAATAAAACGGAATTTGGGAAAAAATAAAACGGAATTTGGGAAAAAATAAAACGGATTTTATAGGGCCCTATTTACCCTACAGCGCTAATTCATTCCCAATGAAACAACTGACTGTTTTAATGAGCGAGTCATTGAATCATTCACTCAACCGTTTGTTTCAAAACCCTCAGTACAAAACAAATGACTGTATGTTTTTCTCAAATGGCTTTCTTTCTTCCATAGAATGCAAAATGAGCAAAAAAGACATTTAGAAAGGAAACCAAAGCACTATAACAGTAGTTCATCTGACTCATACTGTATTCTTAGTCTTCTGAAGTCTTAATGTGAGAAACAGACCCATATTTAAGTCATTATTCATGCGAATCCTTCAAGCTAAAGCTTTGAAGGCTGAGATTGTCTTTATTCTGTTTTAATACATTGCTGTTTCTATAAAACCAGATGGACTTGTGATCAGAGATGCTCTTGGTGCACTGATGCATTCAGATGAATATGACTATGATCTTCATCTTTAACTCATGCTCTGTTTGAGATTGTGCAGGAGGAATGAATGCAGAAGTCAGATACTCTAGTCAGATCTATTTATAGTTAATAGAAAAAAGAGATGACATCACGTCTGTAGCAGTGCTTTTTAATGCAAGAAAATGCTCTGACATGTATAGTGTCATTTTGATGAGGAACTATTAGTAATTTTCTTATTTCTGCTGTAATATAGTTCCATTTTTAAAGCTAGATACAGTATATAATATAATATAATAGGCCTATCTTGTGTATCCATCACCTGAAAAATCACAGGTAGCCAATTTTTCCCCATGCACTTTCATGTCTTGATGTTGTTGATGTCCAGAATCACCTGACATGTCTTTGATATCAGAGAATCACACATCAGGGCTCTGTAATTAACACTGATGAGGGTCGGATCATCACAGGTTCGAGTCGAGCTGGCTGATGCGGTCCCGTATTGGCCCACTTAAATTCATTTTCCAGTGCACTTTTTACCTTTGTATATGCCTTAAACATATATAATGTTTTAAATAAAAAAAATCAATCGAGAAATAGGCAATTATGGTCAAAATGAAGTGATACTTTTAAATATTACGCATAAACCGCCAGTAGGTGGCGGTAAGTCGCTGTCTTAATGAGTGAGTCATTCATTCATTCATTCATTCATTCATTCATTCAGTACTGAAAGAGTGGCTGTATTTATGAACGAGTCATTGAATCATTGACTCACACGATTCGTTCACGAATCACCGCCGTGTTGAAAATTGCTGTTGCTTTCTTTGGAACTATTATTTCATTGCAGAATAGAGCAAACAATACTGACAAAACTGTTTAAAATACACATCACTTAATAGGACCCTTTTTGTTAAACTGTTGTATAAAAAAACACATTTGCAATCGCGTGGATATTTAGGAAACATTGCATTGCTCGTATAATATATGATCAACATTAAAAACAAGAACTCACACAGGGTATGTTTTTGTTCTGAAGAGAGTTTGAGTCTTAAATCGATCTCTATGAACAGTATGTGTCTATATTTGTTATTCATGCTAGTAAGTGCACGAATCCCCACTTTTACAAAGGTGCATTGTTGAGAACAGCAGTAATATAACACGATCTGCTTTTATATGAGGTAATTTGATAGTTTTATGTAAATGTTTAGCATTAACGATGTACATCTTGATCACGTGACGTCATTCCCCCACATCTCTAAACAGACACATGCATTTCCATGTTGCAACCTGTTTCAGTTTATGACATACGGACAGTTTTGTGCATGCATTTCTTTCCTTCGCATTAAAGTCCGGCTCATGTGGCAAAGTTTTAAACCAATGCTGTATTTATGCCATGAAATAGAATCCAGTACAGAGTATTTTCGAGAGCTGTGAAATGAAGCTTTTGCGTTTGTATTTTTTAAAGACGTCTCGTGGATTCCCTGCAACTTCGTGCATTATTTAAGATGTTAAAGCGTCTCCTAAAGCAGATTAGAGGAGCCCGGAGCCCCTGAAACGCTGAACTCTCGCTGTCCTAAACTTCAGCTTTCAAATCCTCAACAGACCTGAGCGAGGAACATTCACATGAGCTGTGAAATCAACAGAGAATCAATAACATCCGGAGCTCCAGTATATTTAATAAAAATAAAAACTAATTAAAACTTTAATAGTATCTCAACGAGAGTCCTGAAGCCGCAGTGATGATGAAGATTTGAGAAGAAAGCTGCAGTCGGGCAGATCGAGAGAGAATTAGAGATGATTTATGCATGAGATGCTCTTTTACATGAAAGTCATCTGTGATATAAAAGTAGAGGACTAATGGGGAAGAGTATCTGATGACTTCAGTCTTCACTGTTTGATCCTTTCCTCATTGTATTTATGACAATATGATTTTTCTTGGATATTTCTTTGTGAGATTTGAGTTTGGCTCGTGACTCTCGGCTCGAATCTTGTAGGATTGAATTATTTATCTTGCGATCAAACCCAGAGGTGGCGAGAAACCGAGAGCTTGTTAAGTCGACAGATCCAAAGCTTCTGTCTTTGTTTATAATAGAAATTGAGGCTCTTCAATATTTGATTTAGTGTTTTACCAGAGGAGTTTCTCAGGCCGGCTCTGTCTCCTCCATCATTTCACTTCCAGACCATCAAATATCTGTTGACTCGAGGTTTCTGAGGGGTTTCATTCAGGGTTGAACTCTCAAATTAAATTCATGAAAGCTGCAGGTAAGAATAATATTATACTACAGTACATCCACACACATCTATCTATCTATCTACAGTAGTATTTAACAAAAATAGTTATTTCTCAGCAAAAAACTGGCTGGATTCTTTTTTTGTAGTGAAATTCAATTGTCCATTTTTCAACATCTCATGATCTTCATTGATTTTTGCCAAATCATTCAGCACATGTGAAATGAAAAGGGCTCAAAAAGATCTAAACTAACTAGCAAATGGACAGAACAGGTCTTTATATGACATTATTAACACACGACACACATCCAGAGGGAAATCTCATCCTCCTAAACCTTTGTTCAATGCAGTCAGCTCACCCATCCCATCACAAATTGCAAGTAACAATTACGGACATGTCTAGGTCTCTGCATTGAACGTTTTAGTGTCATTTTAATAGAATAAAGGGACATTTAAAGGAGCAGTTCAATCTAAGATGAGAATAAATATCAATATTCACTCACCAAACTGAATTTTTCCATTTAAAAGTCAGTTGTTTGTAATGCGTTTATGGTCTTTTGTCCTTTTTGTAGCTTTGTAGCTTGGGTAAAAAAACGAAATGTACAAAAGCACAAAGTGTTTGAGAAAGTTTGTTGCCACGATTGTCTCATTATGATGAGGAATATGATGCTGTGTCGTCATTCAGATGAAATGACTAATGGGTCTGTCCCGTTTAATCTGTCGCTTAGACGAAGGGAACTCTTGCTAACATGTTGTTGTGCTCTTCACCGAGACACGGCTCTTGTGTTCGATTGGCCAGCGTCTCGGATGGAGAAAGAAATGAGATTTCTCTGCATGTTTCATGTGTGAATCTCTGCCAGGAATCTCTCAATGAAACATTTCTCATCTGTTCTACATTTGAGCTAGATCGAAGGAGCTGTGTGTTTGTAAGGAGTAAGGAGTGTGTTGTTTGTTTAAAGAAAAAAAGATATATGCAAAGACATTGAAGGACATTTTCTATTTATTCAAAATGCGGCTATTCAAACACTATTTTTGTACACTCTAAAAAATCCTGGGATAAAAACAACCATTCCTGGGTTATTTTTACCAAGCTTGTTGGGTTTTATACAGTAACCCATTTGCTGGGTTGGTTTTTGACAGTGCTGGGTCAGTCAAATGGATATTGAAGGTTTTTAATTTTAAATAATAAAAATGCCCTCTATTATTTATACAGGTGAAACTCAAAAAAATAGAATATCGTGCAAAAGTTCATGTATTTCAGGTGAGACTAATATATTTAGTATATATAATATGCATGATTATACTTTTCAGAGGGCTGACATTTCTGTATTTAAAATCCTTTTTTTATTTTTATTTCATGTAATATTCTAATTTTCGGAGATTTTGAATTTGGGATTTTCATAAGCTGTAAGACATAATCATAAAAATTATAACTTTTGCACAATATTCAAATGTTTCGCGTTTCACCTGTATATATATATATAGGACAGGAACAGTTTCTGTTCACTTAATTTGTGATTTGGGTTAATGTACGTTCGATCGCCTGACATTTCTCTTTCTCATTTCTCAAAAATCCATCGCATCCATCATGATTCTGTCCCTCAACAACATTTATGTTAAATTGAACCCCTCTTGATTTTATAATCATAACCTCTTTTTTTGAAGTGCTGCTCTTCATCTCCAGTGACTTCGGGAATAAACAGGTCGTGTTTGGGGTTCCTGTAATGTGTTTTGACATCGTTTTGCTTCATGCTTCACTGGGGAGATTTGAAAAGCTTTTTTTAGTCGCAGGGGTTTCTAAGATGAAGGCCGGAAGTCCCTGAGGAGGGTCTTGACGCGGGACGTGTCCGGCCGTGAGCTCTAATAGGTGCTGAATGATGAGATCAGGCCTTTCGAGGTCAAGAGACCAGATGATTTCTGCAGAAGAGCTCAGGCGTGATGCCAGCTGATGTCCTCAGACTCCAGGAGAGATACAGCTTCATCTGAATGACCACGCAGGTCGTTAAATACTTCAGCGACAGCCGTATGATTAGCCTAGTGGAAAATAAGTATACTAAAGTCTATTTGAAACTATTACAAATGCATTTAGTCTATGCTTAGTATACTACAAATGCATTTATTTTATACTTAGTATACTACCAATGCATTTATTCTATGCTTAGTATACTACAAATGCATTTATTCTATGCTTAGTATACTACAAATGCATTTATTCTATGCTTAGTATACTACAAATGCATTTATTTTATGCTTAGTATACTACAAATGCAGTTATTTTATGCTTAGTATACTACAAATGCAGTTATTTTATGCTTAGTATACTACAAATGCATTTATTCTATGCTTAGTATACTACAAATGCATTTATTCTATGCTTAGTATACTACAAATGCATTTATTCTATGCTTAGTATACTACAAATGCATTTATTCTATGTTTAGTATACTACAAATGCATTTATTTTATGCTTAGGATACTACAAATGCATTTATTCTGTGCTTAGTATACTACAAATGCATTTATTTTATGCTTAGGATACTACAAATGCATTTATTTATGCTTAGTATACTACAAATGCAGTTATTTTATGCTTAGTATACTACAAATGCATTTATTTTATGCTTAGTATACTACAAATGCAGTTATTTTATGCTTAGTATACTACAAATGCATTTATTCTATGCTTAGTATACTACAAATGCAGTTATTTTATGCTTAGTATACTACAAATGCATTTATTCTATGCTTAGTATACTACAAATGCATTTATTTATGCTTAGTATACTACAAATGCATTTATTCTATGCTTAGTATACTACAAATGCAGTTATTTTATGCTTAGTATACTACAAATGCATTTATTCTATGCTTAGTATACTACAAATGCATTTATTTATGCTTAGTATACTACAAATGCATTTATTTATGCTTAGTATACTACAAATGCATTTATTTATGCTTAGTATACTACAAATGCAGTTATTTTATGCTTAGTATACTACAAATGCAGTTATTTTATGCTTAGTATACTACAAATGCAGTTCTACAAATGCAGTTATTTTATGCTTAGTATACTACAAATGCAGTTATTTTATGCTTAGTATACTACAAATGCAGTTATTTTATGCTTAGTATACTACAAATGCATTTATGTACTTAATTGAAATACCCTGCAATTGTACTGTTGGTATTCTAGTCAAGTCACCTTTATTTATATAGTGCTTTTTAACTATTGCAAGTATACTTTAGGTACACTTTAAATATCTTGCATTTAAAGACTGATATTATACAGAGATCATACTCTCTGTGTGAAATCATGCAGGGGAATAACCAGTCAGTTGAGTTTGTGGCAAAACCTTTTACAGTGCTTGTATAGTGTTCTTTCAATGCATATGATGATTGATTCATACTCGGAAAGAACTGAAATTACATCCATTACAAGATTATTAGTTAAAACTTTTCAAAATGCACAGAGTATGTTCAGAGTATGTTTTGTTGATGTTTTTGTTATCGTAAACCTAATAAAATAAAAAAAAAGCACTAGTAAACACTACTCATATTTTCTCCATAAAACATGACTTCCAGCACAGATGTTCTGTTAGTGCTCGTGGAAACACTGTTAGTCATGTCTTCAGCGAACAGCGTTTCTGCTCTTTTCAGAGTCGAGTGTCCGTCACGCATCAGACGTGTGTTTGTGCAGACAGGCGGCTGCGGGACATTTCCCATGATGACTCACGCAGGAGTGTGTGTCGTGCTGTAAACGACTGTGTGTGAGAGCGGCACCTGCTGTCGCCCGCGGCCTGTGTGTGTGTGTGTGTGCAACACCTGCTGACCCCCAGAATGCGCTGCGTTTGACACCGACTGACACGAGGCTCTGATGCTCAGGCCTTTGGCAGACATGATCCTAACTCTACAGATGTCTAATACTGACACACACGTGCAGCTGGAGATAATGAGGAGTGTAAAGCGGCTGACGACTCTAGCGGCTCTATCTAAAGGTTCAGCTGGGCTTTTCACATCTCTCAGCGCTCAAACAAACCACTCGCTCCGTTCACGTGGGTTTGTCTCAATCTCGGCTCAGCAGACGAGATGAAATGTGACATGAACATGTCAGAAATTACTGTATGCTCTTAGAAATCTGACATTGACTGACAAGAGAGGCTGTGGTTTATGTTTTCAGTTTTTAAGTTTTTATTTTTAAGTCCCCCTGTAGTCAATAATTGTATCCCTTAAAACTCATCTTTGATCACCAAAATGACATATTTCAATGATTTTTTCCTTGTAAAAAAAAAAAGTCTTCATGCCTTTAAAATATCTTGAATGTAACTCGACACCCTTGCCTCATTTAGTATGCGTGGTTCTATGAATATGCAAATGAGCCCCGCCTCCACTCACTCCCTCACTCAGAGATCCACTGGTTGACGATCACACGTTGATCTGATTGGTTACAAGGTCGTTTGTGACGTCAGAAACACCAGCGATTTCACACCGTGTTTTTGAGACTGTCTTTGGTTCACTGCAGTTTTAAGGAGGAAATACTCAGCAATGCTGTCGACTTATGAACTTACACATGTGTGTCTTAAAGCATATTAATAACACCACATAGACACATAAACAACATTAAAAGCTGGATTTTCACCACAGGGGGACTTTAAATCATAATAATTGTAATTATTGTAAAAAATTTTGTTACTTTGCTATTGTTCATATGTCTTTTTTTTCCCTGTCAGCATAAATGAATTAGGACCCTTCTTGCATATACATCTCTCAGACTGCCGTTTTGTGTAACGAGCACTTTAACGGCCTGTCTGTCTGTGTGCATTTAATCATATCGCAGTAAATCAGCTGATTTTTGTGTTGCACTGAAACATCAGTCAGGACGCGTCTGTCAGCGCGCCGAGCGTCTCAAAGACGTCCTGACAGCGACAATACCATCATGACTTTAGTTCCTCTTGCGTGTGTTGTGCTATTATTATAATGTGTCAAATTGTGTTTCCAAACAGCTTTACTTAAACTTAAATGCACTAAAATGTGCATGACGTGCATTTGTGCGTCAAAACACTTCATGATGTAAATGTGTGAGAAACACTCAGTCATGAGTTTCTCCTGAAGCAGCTTTACATAAGACCATCATCAGAGGTCACGAGAGGTCAACTCCTCTCGTACACCAACACAGCACACTTGTGTCAAACACCCCTTTTATTTCACTTTATTACTGTTTTTGAAACCTTCACATGAAAATGAATGTGTTTAGGGCTGTCAAGTGATTAAAACGCTAAAAAACGCAGTAATCTAATTAATTACATGATCAGATTTGGCTGATAAATTACCCCTAAAAGATCATTTAAAGTCATTATTGTGTTAAATGAGAAAAGCATCAAATAGACATTACAAAAAGCAGCAAGAAATATTGCATTTGATTCAACATAGAATTTATTACACATAAAGTTTTAGGCTAAAAGGGACGTGATTTTTATTTTATTTTTTTAGAAGCTGCATCTGGGTTTGTATTTAGATATATTTTACAGACCGAAACAGTTTTGTTAACAAAATTCTTTGAAATATCTTTTTTTTTTTTACTCGAAAGAAAGTCATACAGGTTTAAAAGACATCAGTAAATTATTTTACTAATTAATTTTTTCATGTTTTTTCAAAATATCCCCAACATTTATTTATTTATTATTCACTATTCATTATATCACTGCTACTCGTGCTAAAAACAGCACTCTTGTGATATTGTGTAACTATGTCAAATGATATAAATATCAGACAAAAACTCGTACAGGGGCATTTTAGCCCTGATATCTTGAATTTTATGCTAATTCTAAATGTATTCTAAAGGCTTCATCACGCAGTGAGTTCATGTTCATCAACTGCTGAGGTCTGCGTTAAATCATTTTAATTGTTATTTATCCATAGCTAATTCATTAAATTAACACATTAAATCAACAGCCCTTATATATTCACACACACACACACACACACACACACAGACACACACACACACACACATACACACAGACATTTTCATGTGAAGGGTGCTTTAATATTGCAAAAAAAATGAAGTCCCTCAGTGGAGAAAATCCAGCTTTTAATGTTGTTTATGTGTCTATGTGGTGTTATTAATATGCTTTAAGACACACATGTGTAAGTTCATAAGTCGACAGCATTGCTGAGTATTTCCTCCTTAAAACTGCAGTGAACCAAAGACAGTCTCAAAAACACGGTGTGAAATCGCTGGTGTTTCTGACGTCACAAACGACCTTGTAACCAATCAGATCAACGTGTGATCGTCAACCAGTGGATCTCTGAGTGAGGGAGTGAGTGGAGGCGGGGCTCATTTGCATATTCATAGAACCGCAAATACTAAATGAGGCAGGGGTGTCGAGTTACATTCAAGGAAAAAATTTAATTTATTGATCAAAGATGAGTTTTAAGGGATCCAATGATTGACTACAGGGGGACTTTAAACGCATCTCTCAGACTGCCGTTTCGGGTAACCAGCAAAAATATGCAATAAATGCTGTGCTTGAATATGTGCTGATGTTCTTTGGTGTATTAATGCCACTCTAAATGAAACGTCTCCACACACAAGCATCTTTGATGAATCCGTTGTCTTCTGTCTTCCAATCCAGGTTCTGTCTCTGGGCGCCGATGTTCTTCCGGAGTATAAGCTCCAGGCTCCTCGGATCCACAAGTGGACGGTCCTGCACTACAGCCCGTTTAAAGCGGTGTGGGACTGGCTGATCCTGCTGTTGGTGATCTACACGGCGATCCTCACGCCGTACTCCGCGGCGTTCCTTCTGGACGAGGAGGAGGAGGAGGCGTCCATGCAGAGCTGCGGATACTCCTGCAGTCCTCTCAACGTGGTGGACCTCATCGTGGACATCATGTTCATCATCGACATCATCATCAACTTCCGCACCACGTACGTCAACGCCAACGACGAGGTGGTCAGCCACCCGCTGCGCATCGCTGTGCATTACTTTAAAGGCTGGTTCCTCATCGACATGGTGGCCGCGATCCCCTTTGACCTGCTCATATACCGGACCGGGGAGGAGGTGAGTGCTGAGGTGAGGGGCATCATGGGAAACTTTCTCACTCTTGTGCTTTTACTCGTGTGTAAAACATCTTGCAAATGTTGTCGGCTCTAATGAAAGCTTGCTCGTTTGTGTTTTTTAGTTGATGCTTTGGATTAAAGTGTCTGCTAATTGATTGTTGATGCCATTCTGTGGCCAGAAAATATAGACCAAATCTCAGTTACACTTAAAGTGTCATTAGTACAGTGTAATTATGTTAGCGCTGGGCAACGATTAATCCAAAATAATAATATATGTGTGTATGTTGTATAATTATATTGTAAATACACGTACATGTATATATTTAAGAAATGATTTTGATGATAATGACTTATGAATTCATGAAATTGCACAAATTTGTCTCTTCAGTGAACACCAATAACAAATGATCAATAAGTGGTTAAAAAAAACATAAATATGTGTCAGTTTTTTTGTTTTAATTTCTCTGGTGTTTTTTTTTTTTAGCAGTCAAAGTGTAAATATCATTCAAAAGTTTTTTTTTTACAACAATTAACACTTTTATTAATCAAGGATGCATTAAATTGATCAAAAGTGACATTTATAATTTCATTTATAATTTTATATTTCAAAAAATGCTGTTCTTTTGAACTTTTTTATTCATCAAACAATCCTTAAGAATAAAATGTATCACGATTTCCACAAACATACAGACTGTTTTCAACACTGATAATAATCATAAATGTTTCTTGAGCATCAGATCATCATATTATCCTGATTTCTGAAGGATCATGTGACACTGAAGACTGGAGTAATGATGATGAACATTCAGCTTTGATCACAGGAATAAATTACACTTTACTATATATTCACATAGAAAACAGATGATTTACATTCTAATAATATTTTTAAAAATGTACAGTATTTTTTATAATTGAGCAGAAGAGACTTTCAAAAGCATTAAAACATGCCTGTGTTTCTAATAAACATCATAATAAAGATTTATGTGTGTGTGTGTGTGTATATATATATATATATATATATATATATATATGAATCTGATGCATTGAATATAAAAATAATGAAAAGGAAAGGATTACAAGACGTCAGATGAAGATATGTGTGAAAAAAATATTACAACGCATTTATAATAAAGATGTAGATTTTCAAAGCTAAAATTGTAGAAATTAAATAGAGTTTTTTCTGTATCCTCTCGCTCCAGACGACCACCTTCACCGGCCATAACTCAATCATATTTCACATTTTTTACAGTATTTTTGATCACTTAGCAGAAGAGACTTCTTTCAAAAACATGTTTCCAATGTTCCTTTAAAACTCTACATCTTTATTATGATGCTTAATTTATTAAAGTTAAAATTGCAGAAATGAAAAAGAGTGTTTTTTCTCGCTCCAGACGACCACCCTCATCGGGCTCCTGAAGACGGCTCGGCTCTTACGGCTGGTGCGAGTGGCTCGTAAACTGGACCGGTACTCTGAGTACGGGGCGGCCGTCCTGTTCCTGCTCATGTGCACCTTCGCTCTGATCGCTCATTGGCTGGCCTGCATCTGGTACGCCATCGGGAACGTGGAGCAGAACCGCTCCATCGGCTGGCTTCACGCGCTCGGCGTTCATCTGGGAAAACAACACAACATCAGCATCCCGAGATCAGGACCCAGCATCAAGGATAAATACGTGACCGCGCTATACTTCACCTTCAGCAGCTTGACCAGCGTGGGCTTCGGGAACGTGTCGCCGAACACCAACTCAGAGAAGATCTTCTCCATCTGCGTCATGCTCATAGGATGTGAGTGTGTTTCGTGTAGAGATGCACGATATATCGGCCGTCATATCGGTATCGCACGATATATGTTCATTTTTATTGTTATCGTTATCAGAACGATAAGAAAATTTATTTAAAAATGTGACATTATTTTCCTGGCAAATTCTAAAGGGAAGGGGGGGGGGTGTTTAGTAATTCAGTAATAAAAAAAAAAAATAGTAATTTAGTAATTCCTATCTTTAATGGTGGTTCATATTACTGTAATACAGCAATTTTATACTGTTTTACATCACATCATTACATATAGGGATGCATGATATATCGGCCACCATATCGGTATCGGACGATATATGTTCATTTTTGATGTTATCGTTATCGGCCCAATAAAAAGATTTGGCTGATATATTAAAGCTGATAAATAATGTATTATTTCCTTGAGACACTTCAGATGTTCAACATGATGGTTTTAAATTGCTTGAAATATGATTGAAATCCCTTCACAATAAAAATAAATGCAGTTCCGTGCAAAATGTTCGGTCATACAACTACATACAATTATAATGACAATAATGGCTTTTAATTGTGAGACTTTTTTTTGCTCTCAAAAATTATATAAAAAAATTATTTAGATTTATCTGCAAATATATCGGTTATCGGCTTTCAAATATAAAGAATTATCGGTTATCGGTATCGCCCAAAATGTTCATATCGCTGCATCCCTAGTTGTATTACCTCCGGATCTCTGTTATGATCAGTGACAATAAACTTTGATATTGAGTACATGTTCATCATAATAGAGGTGTATTCAAGTCTTTGTGTGTATAAATTGCCATTTTAAATGTTTTGATTAACTTAATAGATCCTGAGAAAACAAATCAAGCATAATAGACTCATTAAAGCAGGTCTAAGTTTTGACCTTCATCCTAAATATTCTTGCAGCTCTGATTAAACCTTCATTACAGATGTGCTTGTGTATTCTGTAGGCTGTATTTTTAATAGGGCTCTTTTTAGTGTGCACTATATGATCAAACCTCATCATGCTGATGAAACATCCTCCCTTTTTAATTTTCCGTTAACAAATCAACCTGATAGCTCATTTTTGAAGGTCTTGATCGCAGCAATTAATGATAAATTGCCAATTTAATATCTCTGCCGCACATATATCAGACCTCAGTGGCCGTGAAGTAATTTCCGTTTATATGGCCGGTACAAGCATTTATCATCGGAGCTGCAGAATTACGTTTTGTTAGAGGACAAAAGTTCAAAAGGACAAAATCCAACATGACTTCTTTGATCCGAGACAAGATTTCTCATTTAATTAATTAGCTTGTTTAAAGCTGAAGTCCCCAGACTGTAGAGATCAGGCTCAATATTCACTGAACCACTACAAACAGACTCATTTGATCAATTAAGTTTTTACTGCTTCTATTGGATTTGTTTCTTTCTTTAGTGTGTTAGAATAATTCTCAAGGAATCAGGCGACATAAATTTGGCCAATATATTTATTTACATATATAAATAGTTTCATATACATTTTATATATATATATATATAAATATATATCACTACAGTTAACTGCTAAATGTTCTTCATATAGGCTACATAAAATTATAATGAGAATAATGTCTTTTAATGGTGAGACTTTTGTTTTTGTAATCAGGCTTTCAAAAATTATATAAAAATTTAGATTCAGATTTATCTGCCAATATATCGGTTATCGGCTTTCAAATATAAAAAATTATCGGTTATCGGTATCAGCCAAAATTTTCATATCAGTGCATCCCTAATTACAAAATCTGTAATACAATGTTTTTACGTATTAAAATCAGCACAAAGTAAATACAGTTCAACCAATACCATTGAGATGTACAAATACTCCACAGAATAAATAATAAAACATTGTTAGTTCGTTTTTTTTTGGTGCATTTTATAGTAATTACAATGATATTTTGTTTTGCATGACATTAAAAATGAGCTTAATTATCATGAAAATAATGTCACAATGCACATAATCTTTGTAAAATGAATGTAAAGGTCAAATCTCCAGTGCACTATGATTCACACTGAAAACAGCAACAAAGAAGGAGCTAAATATGATAAATATGATTCCTATTTCTTTTTTTTGTTGTAGTGGTGAAATATGACTCAGATGTGCTGTTTTGACAGGCTTTTTGAGATTACCATCATTCGATCATTCCTGGAAATTAATTCAACAAAGAGAAGAGGAGGATATTCTGTATTCTGCGGCGTTTGAGCTTCAGTCGCTGCTTCTTTGTTGCTATTTTTGCTGCTTTTGTAGTGTGAATCATAGTGCTGCCCACCTGCAGCGAGTTCAGTCAGTGCTCACCGCGGTACAACGGCAGACAGAAGTGAGGATCGAGGTCAGATCATGATGAACACACACACAAATCTTTTAGGCTCATTCTGAAGCACTTGAGATTTGTATACACTGAAAAATATATGTTGATTGCTAGTAAATTTCGCAATTAAAGGATTCGGTCACCTCAAAATGAACATTTCCTGATCGTTTACTCACCCCAATGCCATCCAAGATGTTCATGTCTTTCTTTCTTCAGTGAAAAAGAAATTACTTTTTTTGAGGAAAACGTTTCAGGATTTTTCTCCACACGATGGACTTCAACACTGAGGAATCGGCTCTAATGGTGCGTTCAAGTTCTCCTGGGAAGTTCGTACTTACGAGGTGGGAAGTCGTGTTTATGACGGCATGTGCGTCAAGTCCCTTTGGTTGGAGTAAGATGGCGGTGTACTTTCTCTTAATTAATTACACAAGAATAGAGCAGGTTTCTTAAACTCTAGCTCTAAAAAATGAAGAACAAAGAAATGTGCATCAGGTGTGCTTTGTTTTTTTATGTTTTTGATTCATTTATGAAGCCACTAAAAACTTTATTGTTACATATTTCATTGTCATATTGACATATTCTGTGCATGCATTTAGCTTACTTCGCTGTAAATAGAAAAGTCTAGCAATATCACTGCTAAATACCTTCAGTATTGTGTTATTCCGCCAACTCATAAAGATCGAGGCTTAAAGAAAATCCCTCTCGTATTTACGACATTGTGGTGGCGTTCATGTGCGCTCAACTCGTAAATGCGATCTGTACGAGATGACTTGAACGCACCATTATCTAGTGTAAAAAAAATGTACATTTAATTTGAAGTACTGTCCCATTGTTTCAAGCGTAGAGAAGGAGGATTGTTCAAATTTTACTGTATGTTGAATGACATATTTATGTCTTTGTGTCAGTCTATTGTTTAAAATGGTAATTTCGTGTGTATACTGGATGTTTAAAACAATGGGGCGGTACTTCCGATTACATAATTCCTGGCACATCGAAGACCAGCACAAGACAAACAATTGTGGTTAAAAAGTATATACATTTTTATTTTTTTTAGAAAATGACCGATCGTTTCGCTAGATAAGAGCCGATTCCTCAGCTGGGTCGTGCAGAGCTCTTTGAAACCGCATTGATTTTGACTTCAACAATTTGGTTACCGTTGAAGAAATGTTTTCTTCAAAAAACTTAATTTCTTTTCCACTGAAGAAAGACAGACATGACCATCTTGGATGGCATTGGGGAGAGTAAACTATCAGGAAATGTTCATTTTGAGGTGAACTAATCCTTTAAGGCCCTTGCACACTGAGTCAGAAATTTGCGTCTGAAATTTTCGCACGTTAAAAAATAAATACGCCCTCACGTTACACACTGCCTCCGAAACGTTCGTCCGTCATAAAAAAATTTGGATCGGTTTCGATTTTCTGCATTTTCGCAAGCATAGCAAGCGTTTGAATGGTGTTTACACAATTCAGAGCCACTGAATCATGAATACGGACTCGGTGTGCAAGGAGCTTCAATCACAAAGAAAAAGTTTAAGGCCGTGCGAAAAATGAAGAAAATCAAACCCGGTCTGAATTTTTTTATGACGGACATAAGTTTCGGGGGCAGTGTGCAAGCGCGATTGACATAACGTGAGGTCGTATTTATTTTTTAACGTGCGAAAATTTCGGACGCAAATTTCGGGTGTGCAACGGCCTAAAAAAAGCCGTGTACCTGTGTAGGTGCTTCACCACGACGCTTGTTTTAACCTGGCCTTCCTGTTCCCGTTCAGCGCTCATGTACGCCAGTATCTTCGGGAACGTGTCCGCCATCATCCAGCGGCTGTACTCGGGAACGGCTCGGTATCACACACAGATGCTGCGTGTGCGAGAGTTCATCCGCTTCCATCAGATTCCCAACCCACTGCGACAGAGACTGGAGGAGTATTTCCAACACGCCTGGTCCTACACCAATGGCATCGACATGAACGCGGTGAGTTTTCCTGCTTCCTTACACTAACTAACTTACATGCACCACATTTAAAACAGGCCCTATTCAGTCTTCAGTGTGTGCTGTTGCTGTGATCATGAACCGCTCCAGTTCTTCTCTATATCAGAGTCAGTGTTTCTGAACTCCTGAAACGCCTCCATTGTATCTCGAGTTTCTTCCGGGAACGAACACGTCACAATATTCCTCATTATAATAATTCATACGCAGAATAAAGGGGCGGGGCCTGGTTGAGTTAGTCAGTAGTGTGTTAAACTGGTGGTTATGGGAAGGGGCGGGGCATTCCCAAACACACTCGAAGCGCTCGACCAATCACAACACACTGCTCCGACCGACCAATCAGAGCACAGTGTGCTTTTCAGGAGGAGGGGCTTCATAGAGACAGGAAGTAAACAGAGCGTTACTGACAGACTGGGAAGAGAGGAGCCGCAACAATGGAGAATATGAGGAAATAATCAACATTACAGCAGGAAAACCTATGGAAGCTTGTTTCCGCAACAGAATAAAACATTTTAAAAGATAATTGCGAAATTTTTTCTCACAATTGCAAGTTTATCTATTCTGAAGTCAGAATTGCGTGATACAACTTGCAATTCTACCTTTATATCTTGCAATTCTGACTTTATAACTCGCAATTGCGACTTTACATCATGCGATTCTGAGATAAGTCAGAAATTGTGAGATAAAAAGTCGCAATTACCTTTTTTATTTTTTTATTCTGTGGCGGAAACAAGCTTCCATAAAAACCTGTTCTAGTAGAGCCCAAAAACAACATCAATACTTTGAGAAAGGGCATAATAAAGTGTAAATTGTGAGCTGGATTACATGAATATAGTATATTATCTGTAATGAGTTAATTTAGCAGCTGTCCTCACCAGCACATCGTCTACTACCACCAGCCAGAGTTTAACGAGATCACGCACTCAAGTACAGAAAACAAACGAGCGTCCACCTCGGCCTATGAGCTCTTCTCATTAAGGAGCAGTGGAGCGTTCTGATTGGACAGTCAGAGCGGTAATGATTGCTGTGCTGCTGGGTAATATTTCCTTTTTTTATTGATTTTGTTTCTTTACAAGCAACTGAAAGTAAACCATCCAACTCTGAGAAGAATCACAACATTAAAAACATTGATTTGAAGCCAAAAAAGTTCTTGAAAAGTAAGAATTTGCGAGACTGCAGATCCCATTAAGCTTTGAAAATGACATAATCAAATAAAAAATGAGAGTACAGTATATAAATAAATTATATTTTATTTTTTAAACATTATTAATAAATTATATTTTATATTTTATTTTATTTACAGTTAAATACAGTATTTGTAGTCACTGATTAGGAGTATAAAAACAGTAGGGATAAATATTATACTTACATATATATGCTTGGGGTCTGTAATATGTATTTTTTTAAATAATACTTTTGTTCAGCAATAAAGACATTTACAATGTTGCAAAATATTTCTATTTCAATAAATGATATTCTTTCTATTAAAGAATCCTGAAAAATAAATGATATCACCATTTCCACCAAATATGAATTGTAATCAACACTGATAATAATCATAAATGTTTCTTGAGCATCAAATCATCATATTATCCTGATTTCTGAAGGATCATGTGACACTGAAGACTGGAGTAATGATGATGATAAATTCAGCTTTGATCACAGGAATATATTACACTTTACTATATATCAACTTAAAAACAGATATTTTAAACTGTAATAATATTTCACAATATTACAGATTTTACTGTAATTTTAATCAAATAAATGCAGCCTTGATGAGCAAATATTTCAAATTGTAGACAAATATGTCTATCTATCTATCTATCATTTATTTGTTGTTGATTTCTCATATTTTGGTCTAATTCTCACACAAACCAGTTGTTTTGACAGTAGATTTGGACTGACATTCTTCTAAATATCTTCTTCAGAATGTTTTTCAGCTTTCAACAGTTGTGTCATGTGTCCGTTCAGGTGCTGAAGGGCTTCCCCGAGTGTCTACAGGCCGACATCTGCCTCCACCTGAACCGGACGCTCCTGCAGAACTGTAAAGCGTTCAAGGGCTCCAGTAAAGGGTGTCTGCGGGCGCTGGCCATGAAGTTCAAGACCACACACGCTCCTCCAGGAGACACGCTGGTGCACGCCGGGGACGTCCTGACCGCGCTGTACTTCATCTCTCGCGGCTCCATCGAGATCTTACGGGGAGATGTGGTCGTGGCCATCTTAGGTACAAAAATACAGCACATTTAAAGCAAACAAAAAAATAACTTAAACAGACAATCAGTTTATATTCCCACAACCGCCAAAGTCAACATGAGCTCAAAATGGACCATATGCTTAAGTCATTTCATCTTCATGTACAGTATAGATTGTTTCAAAGCAGCTTTACAAACCTTGGAAATTTAAAACAAAATAAAAAAAAGAAGGAACTGTTTTCCATTTAAGCCATGCTAGATGTTTTAATGCAACACCGTTTCAACTATAGGTTCAGTTTGACAGATTCTGTTTGTCCTCTAGTGCCACCTACAGGACATCATCTGTAAAACTGAATTTACACAGTTACAGTTTTTCTCAGTCTCTTTGGTGCATTTCTCACATCACTATTTACATGTGCACAACAGTTAATGCAGTTCTCAAAACAATTAGTACAAACTGCAAAACCTAGTTGATAACCTGCAAAAGCGTCACTTGCTCAAAATGGAGATCATTCCTCAAAAGCAAGTCTTCATGTCATTGAAAGTGTCCGTGTCATCAAGATGAAGAGTCCTGACACCATCGTTTATGAACAAGATAGTCAAATGGCTTTGTCATGTTTTCATTATCACAGTTTACTCTGTAAATGTTTTCCAATGCAAAAAAGTCAGATCTTGGTGACACTGCCTGAAAACAGCACTATATACTATTTGCACAGCCATTTTAAAACTACAGTAAAGTTGCACATTACTGTATTTAGTGAGGTAACTGAGTACAAGACACTGAATATGTATGTACACATTTTTATTGCATATGCTCTTTGCAATTCTAATTTGTTCACAGCATTGTGGAAAAGAAAAAAATACACCCTTATTTACAGCAAACATAAACTCCTTTGGGTAGAGCTGTGTTCAACTGTACACAATATTACAGTAAATACTGGAACTGAACATACAACATACATAATACTGTAAATCATTCATGCACATCCACACGCTCCTCTCTGTCTGGACACATGAGTTCACCTGAGAGAAACTGTTCAATTTAGGAGACATTTTCATGAAAAAAAAAAAGATACAACATTTTTTTAAATTTACTTGACAGATTTAGACAACTAGTTCAATAATTTTGTATGTGATGACTCAAGCAATGACATGAGGACTATTCATTTTATATGGAATGACTATTCAGCATTCACAAGTATTGTTAATTTTGACTGACATGACATAAGCAAATGATAATGTTATAAACCAGCAGAGAGTTGTATGAAAGCAATTGATGCATGTCCAAAAGCATTTGCAATTTGTTGGAAGGAATGAGAAACTGCTGCTATGATGTGCACAAATGACTACATGTTGTGGAGGTTGAATGAACTGTTGTGCAAGTGTAAATAGTGATGTGAGAAATGCACCAAAGCGACTGAGAAAAACTGTAAAGGAATAATCCACAAGTTGTTTACTCACCCACATGATTTTCCTGTGTCACTGTTTCTTCTGTGGAAAACAAGAGCAGATGTTTAGCAGAATGTCACTGCTGTGCTAATAGTGACTGTCAATCTCCAAAGAGAATTAAAACACACACCGTAAAATAGTTCATGTCACTAATGCACAATACCGTAGTACACATCTTCTTAGACCAAAACATGGGAAAACAAATAAGTGATAGATAGATAGATAGATAGATAGATAGATAGATAGATAGATAGATAGATAGATAGATAGACAGACAGACAGACAGATAGATAGATAGATAGATAGATAGATAGACAGACAGACAGACAGACAGACAGACAGACAGACAGACAGACAGACAGACAGACAGACAGACAGACAGACAGACAGACAGACAGATAGATAGATAGATAGACAGACAGATAGATAGATAGATAGATAGATAGACAGACAGACAGATAGATAGATAGATAGATAGACAGACAGACAGATAGATACAGTAGATAGATAGATCGACAGACAGATAGAAGGATGGATGGATGGATAGTTTGATGTTTGTAAGTATCATTTGTAAGTCGCTTTGGATAAAAGCGTCTGCTAAATGATTAAATGTAAATGTTATTATGGATGATTCTGACGATTATCTTATGAACATCACAGGGAAGAATGATATATTCGGCGAGCCCATAAACCTGTACGCTCGTCCCGGGAAATCCAACGCCGACGTGCGAGCGCTGACGTACTGCGACCTCCATAAGATCCACCGGGAGGATGTGCTGGAGGTGCTGGACATGTACCCGGAGTTCTCCGACCACTTCTGGAGTAACCTGGAGATCACCTTCGACCTCAGAGACGTGAGTCACTCCAGTACAACACACCAGTACAACACGCCAGTACAACACGCCAGTACAACACACCAGTACAACACACCAGTACAACACGCCAGTACAACACGCCAGTACAACACACCAGTAAAACACACCAGTACAACACACCAGTACAACACGCCAGTACAACACACCAGTACAACACACCAGTACAACACACCAGTACAACACACCAGTACAACACACCAGTACAACACGCCAGTACAACACACCAGTACAACACACCAGTACAACACACCAGTACAACACACCAGTACAACACGCCAGTACAACACACCAGTACAACACACCAGTACAACACACCAGTACAACACGCCAGTACAACACGCCAGTACAACACACCAGTACAACACACCAGTACAACACGCCATACAACACGCCAGTACAACACACCAGTACAACACACCAGTACAACACGCCATACAACACGCCAGTACAACACACCAGTACAACACACCAGTACAACACGCCAGTACAACACGCCATACAACACGCCAGTACAACACACCAGTACAACACACCAGTACAACACGCCAGTACAACACGCCAGTACAACACGCCATTACAACACACCAGTACAACACGCCAGTACAACACACCAGTACAACACACCAGTACAACACGCCATACAACACGCCAGTACAACACGCCAGTACAACACACCAGTACAACACACACCAGTAGAACACACCAGTACAACACACCAGTAAAACACGCCAGTACAACACACCAGTACAACACACCAGTACAACACACCAGTACAACACACCAGTAAAACACACCAGTAAAACACACCAGTACAACACACCAGTACAACACACCAGTACAACACACCAGTAAAACACGCCAGTACAACACACCAGTACAACACACCAGTACAACACACCAGTACAACACACCAGTAAAACACACCAGTAAAACACACCAGTACAACACGCCAGTAAAACACACCAGTAAAACACACCAGTACAACACACCAGTACAACACCCCAGTACAACACGCCAGTACAACACACCAGTACAACACACCAGTACAACGACCCAACCACAAAGAGTCTTTTTATCAATGGCTGTGTTTACATGCAGCCAAATAATTCGCTCATGTAAACACTACTTTCAGATCTTTCAGATTCATCAACCGGAAGGAATTCAGTCAGATTGAAATAAAAGTTGTGCATGTAAATGTAGCCACTGTGTGTGTGTGTGTGTGTTTATAGACAAACATGATTCCCGGCTCTCCCAGCAGCGACGACTCGGATTGCGTCGGCTTCAACAAACTGCGGAGACGAAAACTTTCATTCCGACGACGAACGGAAAAAGGTATTTCCCATAATTCATGTTCCCATTAGTGTCTCTGTATTTATCTTTGTGGGTTTTATCATTCACGCTTTTTACAAAAACTTAGTATAGTAGCACATACATTCACCTTGGGGATTATTTATATATATATATATATATATATATATATATATATATAACTTTGTATAATTAAAAAAGATCCAAATATTTCATCCCACATTTGTTATGTATTTTTTTATGTAATATTTTATTAGTGCTGTGTTGTTATCTTATTATAATGCTACCATCAAACTTTATAGGAACAGATATACAGTCAAACCAAAAATTATTCAGACACAATGTCTAATTTTTAATATATTTTTTTACTAGGGTGCAGGACACTAGTTAATGTATGTAAGTGAGGATAGCAAGGTGTCTGAATAAATGTTGGTTTGACTGTATATATATATATATATATATATATATATACACACACACAAAGCATTAGACCTGTTTCTCATATTCCTTTGATGAATATTCCTCCCGTGTTTATTTCTCCAGATGATGCAGATGTTGGAGAGATCAAGAAGAATCAGAAACCCATTCGGAGAGGCAGAAAACAAGCAGCCAGTAACAAGAGCGAACTGGACCCGGGATGGGAGGAGCCTCGGGATTCTGTGTCCTCTCACTCCAGTGGGGACGAGGGGGAGGAGCCTGTGCACACAAGCCCCGCCCCTCCAGCATTACTCATGGATGTCACTGAGGGAGAGGCAGATCCGAAAACAGGAAACACATGTAACGCCCTATCAGGTGACAGAATGGCAACTTGTTTAAAATTTAAAACAGGCCAAATTATTGAAATAATAATAAAATTAAAAAATATTATGAAATTGAATTGTATATAATATTACATTTCATAAAATAATGTAATATTATATAAAATCCTATTTTTAATATTCTAACATTAAAATAAACATGATTACATTATAATATTAAAATAAAATGTGTGATATAATAGATAGATAGATAGATAGATAGATAGATAGATAGCTGTACTGTATATGGCAGTAATGTGTGTGTGTGTGTGTGTGTTTGTCTCAGGTGCTTTCTCAGGTGTGTCTAACATCTTCAGTTTCTGGGGTGAGAGTCGTGGGAGGCAGTATCAGGAGTTACCCCGCTGTAACCGTCCGCATCCCAGCAGCCTCAGCGTCAGCCGGCAGCAGCGCAGCCTCATGGAGAGCCGACTCGAGCTGCTGCAGAAACAGCTCAACAGGTCTCAGCGCACAACTCACACCTCACACCTCACACCTCACATCTCACACCTCACACCTCACACCTCACATCTCACACCTCACACCTCACATCTCACACCTCACACCTCACACCTCACACCTCACATCTCACACCTCACACCTCACATCTCACATCTCACATCTCACACCTCACACCTCACACCTCACATCTCACACCTCACATCTCACATCTCACACCTCACACCTCACACCTCACATCTCACACCTCACACCTCACACCTCACATCTCACACCTCACACCTCACACCTCACACCTCACATCTCACACCTCACATCTCACACCTCACACCTCACACCTCACATCTCACACCTCACACCTCACACCTCACACCTCACACCTCACACCTCACATCTCACACCTCACACCTCACACCTCACACCTCACATCTCACACCTCACACCTCACACCTCACATCTCACATCTCACACCTCACACCTCACACCTCACACCTCACATCTCACACCTCACACCTCACACCTCACACCTCACATCTCACACCTCACACCTCACACCTCACACCTCACACCTCACACCTCACACCTCACATCTCACGCCTCACGCCTCACGCCTCACGCCTCACGCCTCACGCCTCACGCCTCACGCCTCACGCCTCACGCCTCACGCCTCACGCCTCACACCTCACACCTCACACCTCACACCTCACACCTCACACCTCACACCTCACACCTCACACCTCACATCTCACACCTCACACCTCACACCTCACATCTCACATCTCACGCCTCACGCCTCACCATCTCACACCTCACACCTCACACCTCACACCTCACACCTCACACCTCACACCTCACACCTCACATCTCACATCTCACATCTCACACCTCACACCTCACACCTCACACCTCACACCTCACACCTCACACCTCACATCTCACATCTCACACCTCACACCTCACACCTCACACCTCACAACTCACGCCTCACGCCTCACGCCTCACGCCTCACATCTCACATCTCACGCCTCACGCCTCACGCCTCACACCTCACACCTCACACCTCACACCTCACACCTCTCACGCCTCACGCCTCACGCCTCACACCTCACACCTCACATCTCACACCTCACACCTCACACCTCACGCCTCACACCTCACACCTCACACCTCACGCCTCACGCCTCATCATCTCACACCTCACATCTCACACCTCACATCTCACAACTCACATCTCACGCCTCACACCTCACACCTCACGCCTCACCATCTCACACCTCACACCTCACGCCTCACACCTCACACCTCACATCTCACCTCACGCCTCACCATCTCACACCTCACATCTCACACCTCACGCCTCACGCCTCACCATCTCACACCTCAAGCCTCACACCTCACACCTCACATCTCACACCTCACATCTCACGCCTCACATCTCACGCCTCACATCTCACCTCACGCCTCACGCCTCACCATCTCACACCTCACATCTCACACCTCACGCCGCACGCCGCACGCCTCACACCTCACACCTCACGCATCATGCCTCACAACTCACACCTCACACCTCACAACATACTAGAGGCCGGCTGCAGAAGAAACTCAATCCCATACACCCCCATGTTAAAATGCCCAACTTTACAGCAGAAAAATATATGTTTACAGTCTGGTGCAAAAAATGGTTTTGGTCTATTTTTCTATATTTTGTGTGCGTGCGCGTGCGTGTGTGTGTGTGCAGACTGGAGAGCCGCATGTCGACGGACATCAGCGCGATCATGCAGCTCCTGCAGAGGCAGATGATGCTGGTTCCTCCGGCGTACAGCACAGTTTCTCCATCCATGTTTCCTGAGAGACGCGTGCAGCCCGTCACTCCACTGGACTCAGACACACTCGCTTCTCTCTCACAGGTGTGACACACACACACACACACATGCTGACGGGTTTCAGATGATGCTCCTTACTAGTGCAAACACAGGGAAAGTGACACTACTGTCATCACACTTGAACAATTCTGAACTGCAGTTTTAGAGAGTTTATTAGCATATTAGATAGATAGAGAGAGATAGATAGATAGATAGATAGATGATGGATAGATAGATAGATAGATGATGGATAGATAGATAGATAGATAGATAGATAGATAGATAGATAGATGATAGATAGATAGATAGATAGATAGATAGATAGATAGATAGAGATGATGGATAGATAGATAGATAGATAGATAGATAGATAGATAGATAGATAGATAGATAAACAGATATGAATAGATGGATAGATATAATATATAAATATGAATATACTATATAAATATATAATATATAAAATTGTAATCTTTGATTCAAATGAGAATTTTGTCTTTGATTCAAATGAGAGTTTTGTCTGAGCAAATAATAATGTTGCAGAGGCACATCAGGGATTGATGAAAGCATCTGTCGTCTGTCTCTCTCTCAGTCGTGCGAGTCTCTCCATCCTGCAGACGCTCTTCTCTCGGGATCCTCGAACCCCGGGGCCCGACTGGAGCGAGGGCTGGACCAGAGGCGCTTCTCTCTGCAGGAGCCGCAGGCGACACACACACCACACACAACACACACACCACACACACCACAGAAACACAGCTCAGACCCGGGGAGCTAGAGTCTCTCTCTCTCTCTCTCTCTCTCTCTCTCTCTCTCTCTCCTGCTTCTGGATTTGCACTGAGGAGTTTCAGACTGGAGCTGGAGCTGGTTTTACTCGCGTTTGATCATGAAAGACGACGCTGAACTTCACTCGTCTCCACTGCTGTCATCCAGTATTGGATATCCATAAACAAACAATAATGATTATTACTAATTTCAAAGTAGCCATTATGTCTTGCACTGAATTTTCCAGACTCTCTCGATCTATATCTTCACGTCTACGGCGCTTCCAAAACGAAGAACTGGTTGAACTTGTTAGTGTTAGCTGGCCTAACAGAAGAAAATACGACTACTAATAATAATCTGATGTGTTCTGTCTGTCTGTCTGTCTGTGGCTTCATTTACTGTGCAAGAGTGATGAAGGCGGAGCCTCAAGCCCCGCCCACTCACACTGGATTGGCTGGATTGCAGTGGGTGGGGTGATTGACAGCTTTTTAAAGCTATGAAGAGTCGTGTCTGACACTGAGACCAACAATATGCAACGGGTCTGACGCGCGTTTGTTTGGTTTTCAGCGTCTTGTTAAATAAAGATGACGTGATTTTTAAAGTTGGAACACATTAGCTTTAGCAATACAGAATCCTTTAAACCACAAATGAAACCAAATACTGAAGATTGGGTGTACAAGTTCATATTTTTCAGTGATTTTCCATTACCTGTGGTGTTTACGGCCCTGCAGCCACGGTCACATGATTATTCATCATTATTTGGTCGAGCTCTTGAATCTGATGAATTCATTAAAAACAGACGTGTGGACCAACAAAAAAAAGAAACTTTACAATAAGCTATTAAGCATGCGATAATAAACATACACTTTTAATATAAGGCATTTTTTTATGGCAGACTTAACAGTTATCATATTTAAATTATTATAGCATTTAATCTAAGCGTTTCTGAGGAAAGAAGAGCATATTAGCATGAGAACATGTTTAGCATCTGTACACGAATCATGACAACGATTGTATCATTCTGCCTTTCGGCTGTTTATTTGTGATTTATGTTTTTGTTGATACCAAATATGATATTTAATTTGAACTGAATCTGAATCTGTGTCAATGTGAAGAACGGTTCAAACACGACTGCATTAAATAACAATATTCCCTTTTACTTTGATGAATGCAAGAGTTTGCACATATTTATCTAGTACATATTTGTTGTTAATTTGATCATTATTAGTAGTGTCTCTATAGATTCTGTGTGTAGGAGTCTTTTCAACGCCACATATGGTGAATCTCACACATTCAGATCAAATTTGACCCCAATATAAATAAATAAAAAGATTTTAAATTGGCATTAAGACAACAAAGCCTTAGGAATATCAATGAGATATTAGATTTTCATAACTGTCATTTATTATAATTTTAATTGATCATAAATAAAAGCTAATACAGGTAACGCTGCAACAAATACTGCTATAATGAATAAATATAATAGTAACACTACAATAAGGTTTCATTTTTTAAACTTTGAGTGCAAACAATTTCAGGTAAAATTAGTCATTAAATGTAAAATTTGAAAGTGTTGAGATTCTCATGGCTGTAGTATTTCTGTTGTGTTGAGGAACCGTCTCTGACACACATTAGCTCATTTATTTTGAGTTGATTTGGTCGTTTGTGTGTTTGTGTGTTTTTAATCCAGGGTTTAATCTGTCAGCGGAGAATTCATTCACAAACACGGCTTCATTGTCCTAATGTTCAGACAGTTATTAATGCAGCTTCTATAACAAAAGGATTGTTTCATTCTATTCTGTACACCGTTGTTATGTTGCAGAACACTCTTATGTCCATATATGTTTGACACGTTTCTGATGATAATCGTCCTGCTGAAATGGTTGTGTGTGTGTAACGTGTCCTGTCGTGTGTGTTTCTGCACTCGAACACTACAAGATAATCCCGATTCTCCAAATCTCCGATTATCTTGACGGCTCTACAGATGATCTCATCAGATTTTCCTGTGTGTGAAGTGTGTTAAGAGTCATTGAATCCGCCACTCGACATGTTCGTTTATTCTTAACTCACGTTTGACCACGAGATATTTAGCGAGATTTCCCGTGTTCACGCTCCAATTATTCTATATTTGAAAGCCGATAACGATGTATTGGCCGATAAATCTAAATCCAAATTTTGATATAATTTTCGAAAAATTATAAAACAAAAAGTCTCATCTTTAAAAGCCTTGTCCCAAGCACACAAGTATAGTGATGTTATTGTAATAATGTTATGTAGCCGATATAACTGCACATTTTGCACTGAACTGTATTTTCCTTTTTTGAAGTGATTCTAATCATATTTCAAGCAATTCAAAACCATCACGTTGAACATCTGAAGGAAATTATCCATTATTTATCGGCTTTAATATATCGGCCTAATTTTCTTATCGAGTCGATAACGAAAATATTAAAAATGATCATGCATTGATCTACCAATATGGTGGCCGATATATTGTGCATCCCTATCTAAAATATGTCACCTAATAGCCTATTAATTTATTGTTTATTGAACCATTGGATATAATCACATTTGCAAGCGCACTAATATTCGTGAAAACAGCACTTTTTCCCATGCAATATTGCTTATAAAACTTAAAAACTAGAACTTATACAGGGATTTTTTTTTGCATCATATCTTGATTTTTATTAATTTTGTTGACTTTTCGAGCGCAAGTGAACACGGTAAATACCACTACTGATCTATCGTCATGTTTGTGGAAATCTGATCAGATTTTCACCATCTTTTGGAGTTGTCCGGCCTTTACTCTGTCTCTCTGCTCTCTTTACGTCTATTTACAGGGATTTGAAGCCAAGCGCACTTCTGCCATCAACTTTAGACACCGAGAACACAGATCAGGCCAAACCACGAGAACCAGTCTGATTATTACACAGGCTTTAGTTTGGAATCATGAAGGACATCTGTATGTACTTTTTTTTTTTTTTTTTGAGTTTTAATTTATTTTGGTAATTTGTTTACACTGGATTGTTATTTTTCTCCTTCCCGATTTTGCTGTACATAAGGAAGTCTTTCCTCCTGGCGTCCCTATAGCCGACACTATGCAGAAACGCATTTCCTTGGCATGCTTTGAAATGCACAAAATAATAAAAAAGAAAAACTAGAGGATAAATACATACGTTTGACCTTTTTTCCTTTTCATTTTTAAAGAAACGTGTGAATAACTCTGTTAATAATGATGTAAGTATATCAATTATACATATATATAAAGGTAATAAAGGCAGATTTAAGCTTGTGCACATTATCTGCATGCTGCACTGAGTCTTCAGGCGCTGATCCATGGACATGTGACTCTGAACTAATGTGACATCACTGACGTCTGGATCACGCTGGAACGACCTGAGGAGATCGGACACACTTCGGAAAGTCCAGATTTTGTGCTAGCATTATAAACGGTTGACTTTATAAAATTTAGAAATGTTTATTTCAATAAACTTCTTTGAAAACACCTGCAATGACTACCTTTCTTTATTATACACGTGTACACACTCTCTATGTATACAGTACTGTGTATATTTTCACCAATATGCATTTATTTGATAAAAAATACAGAAAATAACTTGTTTTCTATGTGAATATATATTAAAGTGTAAGTTATTCCTGTGATCAAAGCTGAATGTTCAGCATCATTACTCCAGTCTTCAGTGTCACATGATCCTTCAGAAATCAGGATAATATGAGGATTTATTATCAATGTGGAAACATTTGTATAACCTGTGATAATTTTTTCAGGATTCTTTGAATGAATAAAAAGTAAAAAATAAAAAAAAGAGCATTTATAAATATCAATATAGGCCTACACTACCGGTCAAAATGTTTTGGGGTCAGTACTTTTTTTACTTCTTTTTAAAGAAATTAATACTTTTATTCAGTAAGGATGTGTTAAATATTTTTAATAAATGCTGTCCTTTTTTAACTGTTTATTCATTAATGAATCCTGTAAAAAAAGTATCACAAGTTATAAAAAAATATTAAGCAGCACAACTGTTTCTAACACTGATAATAAATCATCATATTAATGATTTCTGAAGGATCATGTGACACTGAAGACTGGAGTAATGATTATGAAAACTCAGCATTGATCACAGGACTGTATATTCACATAGAAAACAGCAGATTTACATTGCAACAATATTTCACAATATTGCTATTTTTTCTGTATGTTTGATCAAATAAATACAGCTTTGATGAGCATAAGAGAATTCTTTCAAAAACAAAAAATATTAATGTTTCCAAACTACTGTGTGTGTGTGTGTGTATATATATATATATATATATATTTGCTCTGCAAAGATGTCAAGATTTACTGTTCTGAGTCATAATACATAAAGTGACTATGACACATTTAAATTAGTCTGTGCTGGATTTATGTATAATTTATGTATATTTATGTATAATAAATCCTGACAAATAATTGTCATATCTCAATGCTCTAATTTACTGTCAGTAAACACGAACTGCAGGAACCGAGTCCTGAATCCTCAGATGTGTTTAATCAGCACCAGATGGCGACATTCAACCATTAGAAGAGTTGAACAGCTCCAGCAGTGATTTCTGTTGAATTCTACATACAGTGGCTCTTCTGTAGAATTATGTAAAATATTATACAGAGTATGTGAGTACCAATAGAAATATGCCAGGCGTCATAGTTTTTAAATTAACGTTTCACATTTATTAGCTCGAATTTACCTCGCAATTTATTTATTACAATATATTATTATCTAAATAATTTTAATCTCAATCATTTAAAATAATTTATCATGCATGGCGTTATTTGAGAATTAAAATTTTCCATAAAAAAATGTATGTGACGTAAATTACACAAATATTTTTTTTCTAAACATTTGATTTTCTAAAAATATATATATATATATATATTTTTTTTTTTAACCGTGGAGATTTATACTTACCTCAAAAGAGTGAAATATTTGTATGTAATAATTTTCATTGGCCCGTATAAGGAGTCAAACTCACTGATTGCACGCGACGCGCGTCTATCAAAAGTGCGCCAGTTGGACAGACGCAGAGACGCTCAATCCGCGCAGTGATTGGAGGAAACCGCTGTCCGTCTGCTGATTCTTGCATGTGATTGGCTGAGAGCGTCAGAGGGCAGTAACCTGTGTGTGCGGTCAGTGAAGAGCGCAGGGCGGATCAGCTTGAGGCCGCGACACCAACACACGCGCGGAAAACTCTCGGAAATCAACGAAAGCGGTGAGAATAAACTTAATAAAGTCTGATGATAACTCATCTTCATCATTATGTTGATACGTATAGAGAGTGACGCGCCAGTGTGCGCGCGCTGAGGGCGGTTTCCGCACGCGGGTCAGTGACTGTGTAGAAGTGAGTGAAGTGTGTGTGTGTGTGTGTGTGTGTGTGTGTGTGTGTCTGTCTGTCTGTCTGTCTGTCTGTCTGTCTGTCTTTCTGTCAAATGTCTGTAAATGTCTCTGTATTTCTACACTGACACACACCCCTCCAAACTTGTGTAAGTGTGTTACAATCAAAGTTGATTTGACATTAAATCATATTTGATTGATTAAGACGGTTCTTCTGTTGAGTCGCTGATCTCAGATCAGTTCAGGCGTGAAACTTTTTATTGTTTTGATTCTGCGTGTGACCTGTGTGTGTGTTGTGTGTTTCTTGGTAAAGTTGTCCTTGAGTGTGTGTGGCCTGTCAGTGTGACATCATCACTCATAGATTGATATATTTTGTCCAGGACAATTCATTATCCAATTTCCTAAATTATATGTACAGTCTTGCTAAAAAAAAAAACTTGAAATAGAACATCTGTGTGAATTACACACTGACAAGTTTTGAATACAATACATTTCTATAGTCATCACAGCAAAGACACTGTCCATTCTGCTTTCTGGCCATTTAGTTTATCCGTCATAATTCATCCGGTCTGTAAAGTTTGAGCTGAATCATATATGATCCATCCTGATGGGGATTTAGATGTGACACACATCAGCGGATTACTGGAGACACACACAACCAGATGCATCTTACATTCAGTCTGATGCTCTTCATGTTAGTATGGCGTTCAGTTTGTGCCAAAAAAGTGTAGCCAGAACATTTGGCAAGGCCTACTGTAATTGCCTTTGATTTGTGTTTGCATTGTTTGCTTGTTTAATTTCTCTGTCTAGTGTTTTATGCTTTATTAGTCACTGCTCTCAGTCAACGTTCTGCAATGCATTTTACAGATATCCAGGTGAACAAGCAGAACGTTTAGGCTAGTCCAGCCGTATTCAAATAAAGTCCAGGCGCTATATTTCCGGACAATTCATGTTTTTGGAACAGTTATACATCTCCATCGGGGCAGCCATGGTATACTTCATAAAATAAAAAATCCTAAACACTCAAAATACTCGTTAAAGATGAGAATCTTTCATCCTGAGAGCCAAAACAAAGATTTTTTTTTACCCATATAAAAAAATTATAAAAAAAACTGAAAATTAATATAAAAAGGTTAGATGAGATATTTTATCTGGCTTTTTCTTTTTATGTATTTATATTATAATGCGCTTTTCTCAGACCTAAATCGCTTGCAGAGTAAAAGATTCTAAATTGTGAATTGAAAATACGCCCAAAGGAAACACTTCAATTTCGCGAAAACTCCCATATATCACAAAGAAGTATTATGCTCGCATGAGGTAGATTTACAGGCAGTTCGAAAATAGAATATTTAAAAAAAAAAAGGATTTCTTTTCGGTCACCTGACACACATAACAGTCACATGATCATTCTTAAAAGATGACTCTGTATGATTGGACAGAAGACGACAGAGTTCTTTATTAAACTCATAAAAGGCTAAAGAATATGGGTAATACGTAAACTCACTGACATCCGTTGACATGATGTTTGGAATGACTGATCGCGCGAGGAAAAATTACGTTTTAATCGCATAACATCGGTTAATGGAAACGCTGTAATTTCACAATGAATAGTTTTTTATTGACATTACAAATCTGTAATGGAAACACGGCTATAGAAGGCCTTGGGACTGAGAAAACATTCTGGGAAAACTGGGTTTACCTCTTAAGAAAAGTATGGACCATTTTTATAATAAACTACTAAAAACAAAAAACATTCATAATCTATGATCAAAGCTCTCTTCAGGACAAAACAAAGTTAACTAGTAATTTCAAAGTTTCTCTAATTTTTTTTTTCTTCCAAATTATAACCTTGTTTATTATGAAATGCTTATTAATTACGCTAAATGTATGAAAGAAAACGTCTGAAGGCGAAGTCAAAACCCTGGTTTAGTTAATCGGTCACTTTAAACTTTACACTGTAAACTATTAAATGGCACAATAAACATCAGACGAGCTCTAGTCAATATTGAGGTGATCCAGGAGTCCTTTTGCATGGTTTATGAATTCATTATTTTAATGTTTTTGCTCTAATTCCATCTCACATGTTCAGTTATCAGGTCAGCTAACCAAGCTCATCTAGTTTTGTTGGTTTATTGCTTTTATGAAAGTTTCCTGACATGACTCATGGGTAATTTGATCATCTACACACTGATATGTTTTATAAATGGTGTTGTACTCATAAAGTGCATGAGGAAGTGAAAGGAGAAGGATTTATTTAACATGAGCCACTGTTCTAGGTGGTTCTTCTGTGTGTGTGTGTGTGTGTGTGTGTGTGTGTGTGTGTCAGGTTGTTTACAAGAAGGAGTGGATCATATAGTTCAGTGATTTGATATGGGTGTCTTCTGAGAGACTTCTACTAGTAACGGTGTGTGTGTGTGTGTCCGTCAGGATCGCTGAGTCACAGAATCACCCCACTCTTCCTGACGGACACAGAGAGAGAGAGAGACTGAATCGATGGCTGTTAGCGTGTCTGTAATTGGAGCCATTGATTCTTGTCTTGCTGTCTAGTGCTCACTATATAGGCAGCATGGCTTTGGATAAATGCCTCTGCCAAATGAATAAATGTACGTGTCCTAATAGATGTTAAAGTTCGACTTTCTCATTTATAGCTGTATGTAGTTTCTTCTAGCCTCATCTGCATCTGTTGGTGTGGCTCTTTGTTTCCATGGAAATATGGGTGGAGCTTAGAAGTGTCATGAATAATGTATTAGTGAAGTGATAGAGGAGTGGTGTTTCCCTACACACTAGAGAGATACGGCTCGGTTCACGGACCAACATCAGCCAGCGTTTGACATAAACTAATGTTTGATGATCTAATCTAAGGCTGCACGATATTGGGGGAAAAAACGCACTTTGCGATATTTTACGGATTTTATTTGTATTGTATATTTCTAGTGTCAATTTTATAACTCGATTTAGATTCGATTTTTTTAAGATGATTATATGAGCATATTGGGCCATCATCCATTGATGCATGTTTAGTTTTTTCTTCTATGCTCTTCCTGTTGATGAATATAATAATTTATTTGTTTCAAATCGAGATCATGATTCTCCAATGGTTTACAGACAACTAAACAAAAATAGCATGTAATTTATCAAAGGTTTTGTCAAAATATGAATTGCTGTAGTCTATTAAAGTGTTTAATTTGAATTTGGAAAAATCGGGTTGAGTGAATGATTCAATGACTTGCTCATAAAGACTTCACTTGTTTCATTACTGGATGAATCCATGTTTTTGATTTACTCTGTTGATCAATCGGTGTTTGTATTTGAACGCTAAACTTTTATCCCAGTACTAATTATTGTAGATAATTTGAATGATTGCAAGACATAAATAATGATTCTGTGTGTGTGTTTGAATGGAGATGGTGATCTTTTAACGATTAATCGTGCAGCTCTACTGAGTGCTGTGGATTGTTATTCGCCATGTAGAATTAATGTGATAGATGAAGACACTGGCGAGCCGTGATCTCAGAGCTTTACACACAATCATCCACTGGGAAATCTCATAAATCACCACGATCAAGCCGTTCAGAGAGGACAGGGGGATTTGAGATGGATGTAATGAACAGGAGAAGAGAGAAATGAGGAATCGAAGATTTTGTTTACAGATTTAAATATATATGATCAATGCAATAGTAATTTTAAAATAATATATCTTTTTTCATTTATAGCCACTAGCTTGTGTCAGCATGAAGTCTGTGGCGGTTGCAAGGAAACCCTTACTGATAATACGCTTACGACTGTAACTGAAGGTTTCCTTAACCTTAAGTGTTTGTTGCAACTGGACGCTGGTCATTTATGCAGTTCTCCTGCTCACTTAGACAGAAACAGCTCATCTGATGGTCGTGTAAAATGACCAGTTCCCATTTATCTACTACTTAGGCCCTGTCCACACGGACACGGGTATTTTTATAACCGTGACTTTTTCTACGCGGTTCGGCCGTTCGTCCACACGGAAACGCACTGAAACCGAACATTTTTGAAAACCCCTGCTGAGGGTGAGGATTTTCAGAAACGCCGGTTACAGTGTTGTCGTGTAGACAGTGAAACCGGGGTTTTCGCCTTGCGACGTCAGAGTGTGTGCCGTTATCCACTGTGTTTGACGTCAGATTTGCGTCTACCGGAACCGCTAATAACTTTTTGTTAGGCTTCTGATTGGCCAACGTGGCTTTACGGCTAGGGTTATATCGCCGCCTGCTGGTGTGGCATGCTCTTGACCGAGCTTGATAGCGTGTTTTTGCGAGCATGTGTGGACGGGATTTTTTTTAAAAACGCTGGAGGAAAAACTCCGGTTATAAAAATACCCGTGTCCGTGTGGACATGGCCTTAGTGTCTCAAACTAATCTTTCAAAGACCTGACGTCACAAATGTTGCCCTCCTGTTGTGTTGACAATCTTTAAGCCTTTTGTGATCTTGGTCAAATTAAGTTTTCATGGAGTTCGCCAGTTTTTATTCTTTAACTTTGCTGTGTTTCAAAGTGCATGGAAAATTTGGTGAATTGCCTTGAAAACCAATTTGGATAGATTTGACAACACAATCGATGCAACAATAATTTGTGCAGCCTTTCCAAAACACATCTGGTGCAATTGCACATTGACCCTAAATGAGAAAAAGTCACAACATTTCAGTAAGTAATGAATTGTTTGAATAGTGATTCAAGGGGTTAAAAATCGTTGTGGGTCAAACTGACGTGCAACACAATAGAAGAGTTTTAATGAGTATAACGTATGAAATGTGCAGGAGGATCATGTTATGCATATTCGTTTAAAGATTGTACTGTGCGTTTATCATTTCATCAAAAAAAACTCACTTTTCTTTGTATTACTTTCACCAGACAAACCCGTCAGACGACATCAGACATTTGATTCTGATTCACTCTGAGCCGTTTAACAGCAGCATGAGGGAAGTGTTCAAGTGCAGGGGATTGTGGGTACACTGAATAAAACGCTGGCGTAGAAACTTTTTTCCCCTCAGTAAATCCTAGTAAATTTCACAATTGAAAACATTGAATTAAACAATTTTCTCCAATAATTTGTTTAATTTAATTTTTTTTTTTTAAATATATATATTTTTTACTGTGTGGTTGTCTTGTCTGCAGATTGAGCTGATGAGATACAACGAGGGATGAATTAGTGTGAACTTTCCCCGAGAGCTGTAATTGTATTACAGTGGTTCTGTCATGTGCTTCAGTCTCAAGTGGACCTTAATATTACCTGCAACATCCATTACCATAATCCTGCATGTTTCCTCTGAACAGATGTACACGAGGAAGAGCGACTGGAGCTGTTGTGTGTCCGCTGTCTCCTTCACAGACACACACACCATGAGCTAATGATGAGCTGTCAGTATTAATGCTCAGTCAGCTCAGAGAAAGTGTCATCAGTGCTGGATGTGTGTCAAATCTCACAGCGTATGACCTCTGATGAGCGGCAGTGTTGAGCCACACGTTTACACGTACCGGACAACACCATTCAAGAACACGTTCAATCCACACACACAGTACAAAGTACACCCATGAGAACTATATGGCTTAAAGTCCCCCCTGTAGTCAATCATTTTATCCCTTAAAACTCATGTTTGATCACCAAAATGACATATTTCAATGTGTTTCACTTTGAAAAATATCTTGAATGTAACTCGACACCCTTGCCTCATTTAGTATGCGCGGTTCTATGAATATGCAAATGAGCCCCGCCTCCACTCACTCCCTCACTCAGAGATCCACTGGTTGACGATCACACGTTGATCTGATTGGTTACAAGGTCGTTTGTGACGTCAGAAACACCAGCGATTTCACACCGTGTTTTTGAGACTGTCTTTGGTTCACTGCAGTTTTAAGATCGCTGCCATTATAATTTTTGAAGTTGTCAATCCAAACACGAGGTCCACAAAGCTGCGGAAACTCCTGTTATAATCGATGGAGCTGTGTGATAAATCTCTTAATGACGTGGTGTTTATAATGAAAGGATTCGCAAGCGTGCAAAACACAACTAGAGATGTCTGTGATTGGCTACAAAACTCAACGCTGTAAATAGAAACCTGTGACGGCCTTCACAGAGCGCGCACACACACACACACACACACACACACACACACTCTCACTCACACACACACACACACACACACACACACTCTCTCACAGCGTTGTAAAGCCGCCGCTACTGTCGGCACATTAAATCATCAAATACATCTTTAGTGGAACAAAGATTCAGTTTTGGCCAAAATATTTTTAATTCCGGTTTAATGGGTTAATTCTATAAATAATTAAACTTATAAAATTTAACAACAATCTATTAAAAGTTTAACCAAAATAAAAAATTGATAGCCTTATTATATCCATTTTTTTAATGGTTTCATAAAATTTGAATAAGCAAAAACCAATCAAATTGAATTTTGAAAACTGAACATAATAGGGCCATATGAATTGTTTTATCTTTTGTTCTAATTTTTCTGAATTTATGTTTTAATTCCTTCAATTCTTTTGAATTATTAGAATTTAGTTAAAAAATGAAATTCTTTCAAAAATATTAAGAAGTACATTTTGCTGTACTATAGTAATAATGTAGTCACCATTTTTTCCAAGTTAATTTGAACTTTTCATTTTGGCAGATTGTCATGACCGTTCAGTATCTGTGTATGATATGATGTACAGTCATATAGGCCAGACTTGCTGAATTCTGGATGTGTGTGAATATGCAAATATGGGAGGTCAAATATGAATGAGCCCATGGTTTAGACATCAGACAAGCACTGGATTTTGTCTCGTCTGGTTCTTCAAATGCTG
>JAULUF010000084.1:1110000-1117500 GCA_031834385.1 Semotilus atromaculatus
TCCCGCGAACATCGGACATCTAATTAATCTCCAGTTAACTAGCAGAGCGTTCATCAAGCGCATGCAACTCGTGAATAGAATTAGAATACACGCTACATATAGTTAAATCTATGTATTTACTCTCGCCGTTAGCAACGTCTGTCAGACACTTTAAAAAACTTCCAGAAGGGAGAACTCATGTAGACACTGGCAAGCTCCACTCTGATGCTGTGTGCCCGTGCGCATGCATGCAGGTGGAAAAAAGTCGCGCGAGTAATTTACGTCACGTGATCGGCTTTTTTGATCGGTGCTTTTGGGGTTCGCCGATCAAGCTATTTTTAGCCAATATCGGCCGTTCATGATCGGCGGCCGATCAATCGGAGCATCACTATTCGTTATTTAAATTGATCATTTTGAACAAAAAGTTACATAGTGCACCTTTAATAATATAAATCAGGACATGCCGTAGACTGGGAAGCTCATTATAATGACTGCACACTTTTTGCATGTTCAGGGTATAAAAAAGTTTTAGTTAATTTTCTAGAAACAATGTGTCCTCATTCAACATTAAACACACCGCTAATGAGTGTTCAGCGGGCAGTTGATCGGGTCATCTTTCCCTCAGTGTGCTTCTGTTGATCAAACATTTTATTATGACACTTCCTGACAGTCAATACTCACCTGTTGAAAATCACCCGGCTTATATTTCATCCAGTCGTTATATATTAATGAACCAACATGGTGTTGAGCACATAACAGGTAGTGTGTGTGTGTGTGTGTGTGTGTTTTGACCTGCTGAAACACTGTTTTTGCTGAACAGGTTCTGCTGAAAGACAGTCGAGGAGAGCGAGTGTGTCATATAATGTCATATTGTTCATAGCCTTGTGGGAAGTGACTGAAGCTAAAGCTGTAAATCTGAGCGCTGACGCTCACTGCTGATTCGCTGCTCTGATCCGCTGATGCTCACTGCTGATTCGCTGCTCTGATCCGCTGATGCTCACTGCTGATTCGCTGCTCTGATCCGCTGATGCTCACTGCTGATTCGCTGCTCTGATCCGCTGGCACCGGATCTGCAGAATCAGGTCATGTGCAACTGAAGCAATAATCCGCGAGAGAACCACTCGTGTCATGCCTAAAACACTCCTTAAATGAGCTAAAATGCACGACTGTGAGTTACTTTTTTATTTTATTAAGCATGAAGCAACAGTAATGATTAATAAATAAATTGGTTATTAATAATGATAATTTTATTTAAAGGTGGGATATGTGATTTGCAAAACGGCCGGCAGATTTTGAAAATACACAACTCAAATGGTCCTCCCTTCTTTCCTCCAACGCTGGCCCTGATTCGCTCGAGGGGGAGGGGGGGAGGGTACGACCGTTTGATTGACGGACTCACTGTCCAATGATTCTAGGTGGTCTTAGAAATGATTGGCTGGAGTTTTTCGAGTCCTGTCCGTTCCACAGATGATTAAATTTATTCATTTTCATTTCAGTGCTTCTAACTCAGTGGCTGTAAGTGGGTTATGAATAGGATTTCAAGTGGTTTTGAAAAAATGGACAAAAAAGAGAATCACAAACCCCACCTTTAAAATTGAAAATGTTTCATTTTTACAATTTATTTTTTTATTTTAGATTTTATTATTCTGAATTGCATTTTCTTTTCATATTTTAATTAGATTTGTAATGTTACTTTTTTTAAAATTATTATTATTATTATTAATTTCAATTGTTTTATTTAAATGTCATTGCTACATTGAATGCCCTTAAGAATATAAGCCCAACCTTAAGTTACCAAAAGTAAGCGAGAAATTACTTTTATTAAGCATTAAAGAACAGTAATATGATGTTTAATAAATAAATTGAAGATAAGGATAATAATCAGAATGAATGCAGCGTGACCTCTGGGAGAAACTGAGGCGGTTTATGTAGCTCATGATTATGATTATGATGATGTCACCTCACCACAGTAAAGCACCAGATGACATGACCTCATGAAATGCTTGAGTCGTATTGCATGCTTGAGTGCACAAAGGAAGTTCAGCTCACAAGTGCCTAATATTATACACACCCACTTCCTGTCTGAAAGCCCTCACTTCCTGCCCTGGAACATTCACTCTGCCTTTTTTATTTATGGTTTTTATTTTGGGCCTTATTTTTTGAGTGTGAGAGTGTGTGTGTGTGTGTGGGGGTGTGAGTGTGTGTGTGTGAGAGAGAGTGTGTGTGTGTGAGAGAGAGTGTGTGTGTGTGAGAGAGAGAGTGTGTGTGTGTGAGAGAGAGTGTGTGTGTGTGAGAGAGAGTGTGTGTGTGTGAGAGAGAGTGTGTGTGTGTGAGAGAGAGTGTGTGTGTGTGTGTGAGAGAGAGTGTGTGTGTGTGAGAGAGAGTGTGTGTGTGTGAGAGAGAGTGTGTGTGTGTGAGAGAGAGTGTGTGTGTGTGAGAGAGAGTGTGTGTGTGTGAGAGAGAGTATGTGTGAGAGAGAGAGAGAGTGTGTGTGTGTGTGTGAGAGAGAGTGTGTGTGTGTGTGTGAGAGAGAGTGTGTGTGAGAGAGAGTGTGTGTGTGAGAGAGTGTTGTGTGTGAGAGAGTGTGTGTGAGAGAGAGTGTGTGTGAGAGAGAGTGTGTGTGAGAGAGAGTGTGAGTGAGAGAGAGTGTGTGTGAGAGAGAGAGAGAGTGTGAGTGTGAGTGTGTGTGTGTGTGTGTGTGTGTGTGTGTGAGAGAGAGAGAGTGTGTGTGAGAGAGAGAGTGTGTGTGTGAGAGAGAGTGTGTGTGTGAGAGAGAGAGTGTGTGTGTGAGAGAGAGAGTGTGTGTGTGTGTGAGAGAGAGTGTGAGTGAGAGAGAGTGTGAGTGTGTGTGTGTGTGTGTGTGTGTGTGTGAGAGAGAGTGTGAGTGAGAGAGAGTGTGAGTGTGTGTGTGTGTGTGTGTGTGTGTGTTCCCACAGCTGTAATCCTGCTGTTACACCACTGCCACATCTTTAACCTCTGTGATTCAGGAAAACACAGACTAAAAGTCTTGAGATTACACAACACAGGACGACACAAAGTATGATTATCAGCAGAGAGATTATCAGCACACGAAACAGGCTTTAAAACGAACGAGTTGAGGAAGGACATGAACACATTACGTTTGTTTCCCCTGGGGACACTCTGGTTTTCTGCTTTGATTTCTACTAATTTTGGTGTAGAATTGATCACGTGTGTCTGAAATCATTCAACATCTGATGATGTCAAGAAGTGACATCATTATAATAGTGTGTGTGATTGAAAGTGTTTCCTACACGACGTTTGTAGCAATAAATACAAAGTGTTAATGAGCATATGTGATTGGGTTGTAACAATGTATCGCAATACAAAAATGCAACAATATGTTTTGTGTATAATTCATCCAAAATTAAAATTACTGTACATGAAAAAATTCTTAGAGTTATTAATAAAAGTTAAAATTAATAAAATGCATTATAGTTACTACATCAAACTACTATATATAATGAATAATAATGCAATGGGGGAATATTTCTGGCTCCTGATAATGCATTCAAATGTCTGATGTTACCAGTAAAAAGTGGCCGACGTTATTTTAAATATATCTTTTCAGTGAAAGCATATTTGTCTAATATAATTATGTATTTTCAAATTCAAAATATTGTTATTCTGGTGTCTCTATTGTCCTGTGCTTTGAGTTTCAGCACCAAGTCCAAGAATATTCATTTACACACACAAATATATCAAATTTAGCATTTTAATGACCAGTACATTTTCTGTTGACCTTTTACCATATGTCTTTGAGTATCGCAATGATATCGTATCATGATATGTTTCGAATCGTGACATGAGGGGATCGTTACACCCCTAATATGTGGGTTAAGTTATCGCTGTGATATTGAAAGCCTGTGTCTTTCTGCTGCAGTAAAGTGATGGCGGATCTGAGCTTGACCGATGCTCTGAGCGACAGCGTTCCTCAGCCGGACGTGGAGAAGGCGGTGGAGAGGGACTTCATCTCCACGCTGGAGGCCGAGGCCTTCGAGGACCAGGTCGGAGAGACCGTGGGCAAGACCGACTTCATCCCGCTCCTGGACACCGATGGGAAGGGTGAGTCTCAGATGTGGAGGAATTAAAGGGACCGTTCACCCAAAAATTAAAATTAACCCATGATATGGTGTATATGACATTCTTCTTTCAGACGAACACCGTCTGAGTTATATTAAAAAATGTCCTGGCTCTTCCAGGCTTTATAATGAGAGTGAATGAGTGTATGTATGTCTTTGGAAGTACATCAAAGTGTATCAGTCCATCATAAAAGTGCATCTATCCCTAAAGTGCATCTGTCCATCATAAAAGTGCATCTATCCCTAAAGTGCATCTGTCCATCATAAAAGTGCATCTATCCCTAAAGTGCATCTATCCATCATAAAAGTGCATCTATCCCTAAAGTGCATCTATCCATCATAAAAGTGCATCTGTCCATCATAAAAGTGCATCTATCTGTCCATCATAAAAGTGCATTTATCCATCATAAAAGTGCATCTGTCCATCATAAAAGTGCATCTGTCCATCATAAAAGTGCATCTGTCCATCATAAAAGTGCATCTGTCCATCATAAAAGTGCATCTGTCCATCATAAAAGTGCATCTATCTGTCCATCATAAAAGTGCATTTATCCATCATAAAAGTGCATCTGTCCATCATAAGTGCATCTGTCCATCATAAAAGTGCATCTATCCATCATAAAAGTGCATCTGTCCATCATAAAAGTGCATCTATCCATCATAAAAGTGCATCTGTCCATCATAAAAGTGCATCTATCCATCATAAAAGTGCATCTGTCCATCATAAAAGTGCATCTGTCTGTCCATCATAAAAGTGCATTTATCCATCATAAAAGTGCATCTATCCCTAAAGTGCTTCTGTCCATCATAAAAGTGCATCTATCCATCATAAAAGTGCATCTATCCATCATAAAAGTGCATCTGTCTGTCCATCATAAAAGTGCATTTATCCATCATAAAAGTGCATCTATCCCTAAAGTGCATCTGTCCATCATAAAAGTGCATCTGTCCGTCATAGCCCTACTCTCCTCTTTCAGTAACCTGTGATGGTCATCGTATGTGTCTGTGTGAAATAAGCTCTTCTGGTTTGTGTTGGCCTGTGTGAATCTGTTGTGAGCGTCTCTCTGTTTGATTCCAGGAGTTTGTTTGCATTGAGCAGATTGTGTGTTTGTCAGGAATCTGCTGTCGGTTTTTGAGGATTTCCCCATTCAGACGGCTCTAATTGTTGAGTGTGTGTGTGTGTGTGTGTGTGTGTGTGTGTGTGTGTGTGTGTGTGTGTGTGTGTGAACAGATCCAGATACGGTTGTGAAGAACGGACAGCAGGAAGGCCAAGGGTCTCAGACCCCTGGTAAGAAACGCCTGAACTCGTCGCCCGGTTTAGTTTCGACTGTCACTCCATTGATCTCCGTTGATCATGCCTTGGTTTGCTTGTCTTCGCTCATGTTCAGTTCAGCTCTTTTGTTTTGGTTGGACGTTGGTCGTCTCACTGGGTGTAGAGGTTTCAGTTTAGTTTTTATTTGCATGTTTGTCCCGTTAGCAGTGAATTGAATAGCATCTGTCTTTATACTTTCCCCTCAATCTGTTTTTTGACTGATCGTGACGTCATCTTCGATCACCCTGTCACATGATGCCTGTCTGTGGGATCTGACTGTGCCAAACCTTTATTTACGTTAGTATGGCCTGTTTTGCATGAAATGCACCTGTATAAGTCTATTTACTATAAGCCTGTTTCCTATTTGCTGATGCATGTTGAGGGACAACTTATGTAAAAGAGATTGTGAAGTTTGTAATCTGAACTCTTTATAATGCTAAAATATGTCCCTTCATGTTGATTTCAATCAATGCTGATAATTCAGACAGTAAATGGTTCTTTTAAGTTAATAGGTCTTGTTTATGATGCAGAAATGCATATAAATTGTTAATTAAATTAGAACTGTAAAACATTAATCGCATCCAAAATAAAAGTTTGTTTACTTAATGTGTTAATTATTTTGTATATATAAATACACAAATGCATGTATATACTGTATATATATTTTTTTATATATAATTTATATTATATAAATAACATATTTTTCTTACATGTATACATGCATATGTGTTTATGTATACAAAATAATTATACACAGTACACACACACATTAAGTAAACAAACTTTTATTTTGAATGCGATTAAGCCCGATTAATTGTTTAACAGCCCTATATTAAATGATGATGTGTAGTAACATTAATTTGTAACGCAGCAGCGTATTCAAGAACCGTTTCATGATCAAGATATTCCACGGTTTGAGCTGATTGTCGTCAGTCTGATTCTGGAAATACTATTTTCCCTGAAGTTGCAATCTGATTCACACATTCGTTTACATTCATTCTAAAGAAAGTGTCAGGATATGTGCAGTGCTAACGGTAGTTACGGTCTGTACCAGCCTGGGAATCTGAAAAAAGGAAAGTCTAGTTCCTCTGTTATATTTCCATGCATGTCGTCTCCCACGTCTGTGTTTCAGCCGATCCGTCAGCGCTTTCTGCTCTTGTTGGTTCATCGCCTGATTTACACACACTGGTATGACGGTAATAATTTCCACTCGCACACACACGAGCAGAACGCTTCAGACGGGGCGAGTCGGACTGCCGTTGAGCGCTCGTTCTCCTCGTCATTATAGCAGAGAGACGTGTAGATGACTGACTCACTGAATCACCATCATCTGTCACGGTACAGCCGCTGTTCTGCGAGAAGAAAATAAGTGCAACAATTCAGTCTCAAGCGCATCATTGATTTATAAAAATAATGCATACTAAAAATGTTAAACCTACTGTATCATTCTTGATATATCATGGGACTCAATTGCTGAAACCCGTTTTTACACAACCTATGCCTTCTGATAGTTTAGACTTTTTTTAGTGATAAATATTCAAATGTCCTCCTTCAGCTCGTGCATCATGCATTTATTTTTGCTATGAAATCTGTACTGATTTTATAAATATCATCTTACTAAGACATTGGCTGGTATAGAGTGACGACTGATATTTAAATGCATTTTATGCAAGTATCTGCTCTACTGTTATAAATATCTCACTGATTTACATTACAAGCATCAGAATTTCATAGAAATATCAAACAGCTGCAGCAAACTGCATATTTTTGCTCAGTTTGGGCCTTTGATAATATCGAGCTGTTTTTTCCTTCATATTTGCACTATATCATAAAGGCCTTGCATCATAAATAAGATGCACAAAAAAATACATTTTAACAAAAACGGCACTAAAAAAAAAAAGGATAAATTATTTCAGACAATATTGATGAGCACATTGCCCAGCGTTGTGTGTTGTCCTGCCGAGCGTCCTGAAGGTGGCGCTGCTGTGCTGAAATCCTCTCCATGATGAGCTCTGCATGTCCAAATATCCATCATGATTATGAACGTTTGTCTAGCAGAAGCAAGCAGAGATGTGTGTGTACTACTGTACTGTAGATGTGAGATCTCCA